>JAOTQJ010139311.1:0-39410 GCA_025642045.1 Solanum sejunctum | reverse complement strand
GCATTATATAGATATATTTTATAATTATTTATATAGTATTCATAAATAATACATAAATATTTTGTTATATTTTTAATTAATTTAAATCTTTAACTTTATCATTTATATTTGAAAATTTCTTGTTAGTAGTTTGGAATATAGTTTTCTTATACCCCTCCTCCGGATAGTTATTTGATTGTTGAACTTGAGTGCTTTTTTATGAAGATTCCATCTTTGGTGTATAGTGACTTTAGTATTGTTTAACTACATTACTTTATTTGTGTATAGTAATTTTAGTATTGCTTAACTAAATCACTTTGTTCGTGTAATAATAACTCTACTGTTATTGCTTAATTGAATCTACAATAGGCGTATGTGGATTATTATGTACTAGGTAGGGGCGAAGCTATATTCATTCAAGGATGGTCAGATCAACACTCTTTGCTAAAAAACTTTTTCGAATAAGGATAAATATAGATATTTTTATATATATATATATATATATATATCAATTATTAAATACCCTTAATACAAAAATCACCAATCTATGTTCTAAAAGTATGAACACCCTTGACGAAAATGCTGGTTCTGCCATTGGTACTAGGAGTTTGTGTCTATTAGATGTGTATGCCTTTAACAAACTTATTACTTTTAAATCGAAAAATAACAAAAAAATAAACCAAACTGATCCAAACCGACAATAACCAAATTGATAATTATTTTTTTATTTGGTTTGGTTTGGTTTTAAAAATTTAAAAACTGACAAAATTGGCTTGCTTATGGTTTAAACCAATAATCGATTCAAACTAAACCATGAACATCTCTATTTATATGTATCATGCATTGCTCACATACTTAGTACATTTCAATGTACTAAATATATATTTTGTCTATATTGTTAAAAATGTAGGGTTGAATGCTTCTTACTCTTCCCATGGCTGGTTTGATTGATTACATGTCACTTTATTGGCAAGCCCTCATGTTTTGAGGGTTTGCCCATTGAGCTCATGATCTTGTCATTGCTTACTTTCATGTTGAAAGAGTTACTTTTCATTGAGGGTGATCTAGGGACATATCTTAGCCCCCGCCCATAGTCTATGTAGATACATTGTTGGACTATATGCAATGTTTAAGAGTCTATGTTGTCATTGACTTGATTACCTTGTTTACTATTGAGATTTATTTTACTTTTATTGACTATAATATGTGATGCTTATAAGATGGATTGGTTAGAGTCCTTCGGGGTTTTGATCATCATATCAGACCTAGTGCCTAGCTTGGGTCATGACAAACTAGGTATCAAAGTGTAAGGTTTAAAGTGTCCTAAGGAATCCAACATGCTGCGTCAAGTAGAGTATTATTTTATTGGTGTGAAGCACACCACAACTATGAATAGGAGACTATGAGATGCTTTTGGAACCTTCACTTTTTTCACGATCTATGTCATGCAATATAGTTGAACTATATAAGGCCTTATTCTAATCCATGTCCTTTGCATTTCAGAACATGTCTCAGGCAAGTCAGAATGATGGGCAAGATGGTGGCCTTCCCAGGCTAGTTGACCAATCGCCTAGTGCCGACATTTCTAATGCAGAATTTTATAGTGTCATTTATCTATTGACTCAAACCATGATCACTCAATTAAGTAGGCAAGTGGCTACCTCGGGAACTTCTAACAGTAAGAAAAGGAGGATGGAAACTAAAAAAGTCTGAAATAATGGTTTTCCATCTTCTACTAGTACCTCGACGCATAGGATTAAAAGGGAAAGACATCTTTTCCCTATCTATCAAAGATATGGTAAAAAGCACCAAAGTAAATGCATGGCTCGTAAGGATGGTTGCTATAAGTTTGATGCTATAAGTCATAAGATAAGAGATTTTCCAGTGGCTTCTAGAAGAGAAAGGGTGATGGCTCAAGGAGCTGGTATTAGATGGCCTTGTATTCTTGCCTATCGGGAGTTGGCAAGAGCCATTAGGGGGAATGTTTAACAAATACCAATGCATGTTTCAGGTGCTATCAACAAGGTCATTTTGGGAAATACTATAAAGGTGGAGGGAATTTAGATTGACCCTAGACTAGGACTAAGTTTCAAACTCGAGATAACATGGTTACATAAGAATTAGAAGAAACCTACTAATCTGCTTAGGTGTTACTGGTCTCTAACCTTGATATACATTTTTTATTTGATTGTGTCACCTTGTCTTGTATTACTTCTTATCTTTCTATGAGATTTGATGTGTGTTCTGAGGTGTTGTTAAAGCCTTTTTCTGTTTATAGCCCTGTTCGTGATTCAGTTCTAACTAAAAGAGTCTATAGAGATTATCCTATGTCGATCTTGCATAAAGTTATCCTATGTGATCTCATTGAACTTGATATGACTGATTTTCACATTATTCCTAGTATGGATTGCTTACATACTTCCTATGCTTCCATTGATTGTAGAACCTATAGGTTCAAGTTCCAATTTTTTGATGAGTCAGTTCTTGAATGGAAGGATAGTGATTCAGTCTTTAAGGGTCAATTCATTTCTTACCTAAGATCCCATAAGTTGATTGTTAAAGGATGTAACTACCATATTATAAGGGTTAGGGATGCAACTTTTTAAACCCCTACTCTTGAGTCGGTCCCTATTGCGAATAAATTTCTCGATGTTTTTCCCAAAGACCTACCTAGTATTTCTCCTAAAAGAAAAATAGATTTTGGAATAGATCTCCTTTCTAATACTCAACAATATTTATTCCTCTTTACCATATGGCCTCTGCGAAACTTACAGAGTTGAAGGAATAACTGATGGACTTCTTGGAGAAGGATTTCATAAGGACTAGCATGTACCCATGGGGTAGTCTAATGTTGTTTATTAGAAAGATAGATGGGTCACTTTGGATGTGCATAGACTTTCAATAATTAAATAATGTAATCATAAGTAAGAATTATTCAATTCCAAGAACAAGTGATTTGTTTGACCAATTGTAAGGGAAAAGTTACTTCTCAAAAATTGATCTTTGTTGTGGCTATCATCAATTAAAGGTAAGGACTGTGATACTCTTAAGATGACTATTCGGATAAGATATGACCATTTAGAGTTCTTGGTTATATTGTTTGAATTGACTAATGCTCCCGCATTTTCATAGATTTGATAAATCAAAATTTCAAACCATACCTAAATATGTTTGTGGGGGTATTTATTAATGATATATTGGTTTATTCCCGAAGTAAAGAAAAATATATAGGTCATATAAGAATTTTGTTGCAAACATTGAGGGATAAGCAACTTTCTGGCAACTTTGGCAAATGTGAATTTTGGTTGAGATCCTTAACATCTCTTGGGCATATTGTATTTGGTGATAGTTTATGGTTGATCTAAAGAAAGTTGAAGTGATAAAGGATTGGCCTAGACCATTGTCTCCTTCAGATATTAGAAGCTTTTTGGGCTTGGATTAGTAATATAGAAGGTTTGTCAAAGGATTTTTGTCCATTACATCACCTTTGACTAAATTGACTTAAAAGAAGGTAAAATTCCAATGGTCGGATGAATGTGAAAAGAATTTCCAAATATTGAAAAATACTTTCACATCAATTTCTATTTTGACATTATCGAAAGGATATGATAGGTTCGTCTTGTATTGTGATGTTTCGCATGTTAGTTTGGAATGTGCTTTGATCCAACATGGTGACTTTATAATATATGCTTCAAGGTAATTGAAAGTGCTTGAGCAAAATTATCCAACCCATGATCTCGAATTGATAGCTATGATATTTGCTTTGATGATTTGGCATCATTATCTCTATGGGTATGTATTGATGTGTTTATTATGCACAAAAGTTTACAATATGCATTTATCCAAAGATACTTGAATCTAAGGCAAAGAAGGTGGATTGAACTCTTAAAATACTATGGCATGAGAATGTTGTATCATCTAGGCAAGTGAACATTGTAGCTAATGCACTAAGTAGATTACCCATAGGGAATGTGGCTTATGTCGATGATTGGCAGAAAGATCTAGTTAAGGATGTGCAATGGTTAGTCCAATTAGGTGTGAGATTGAGTGAATCTAACAAGGGTGGTATTATTATGAACAATAGGCCTGAATCATCCTTAGTGGCGAATATCAAAGCGAAGCAAAACATAGATCCCTCTTTGATGCACGGAGTTATAGAAATTAGCTGTTGATAAAAAGATTGAGGTTTCTCCTAAAGGGTGAATGACTGCTTCATTACTAAGGCTAGTTATATATTCCCACTATTGATGGCCTAAGAAACATGATATTGAGTGAAGCTCACAATTCTCAATATTTTATCCACCAAGATGTATAGAGACCTAAGGGAGGTGTATTGGTGGAATGACATGAAGAATAACATAATAAGGCTTGTAACAGAATGCCCATATTGTTAACAAGTAAAGGTTGAACATCGAAAGTCGAGTGGTTTAGGCCAAGATATTGAAATTCCTACTTGAAAGTGGGAGAATATGAACATGGACTTTATAATGAATTTGCCTCACACCCAAAAGCAAGATGACTCAATTTGAGTGATTGTAGATACAATGACTAAGTCAACAAAGTTCCTATCAGTTATGACTTCTTATAGTTCTAAGGATTATCTAAATTATATATAAATGAGTTGGTGAGACTGCATGGTGTTCCATTGTCCATCATATCAAACTGTGGTACTCAATTTACTTCTCATTATTGAAAGTTATTTAAAAAACGTTTTAGTACCAAAGTTAAGCTAAGTACCATTTTCTATCCCCAAATCGATGGGCAAGCTATAAGGACAATTCAAACTTTAAAAGACATAATTAGGACTTGTGTATTAGAGTTCAATAGTAATTGGGATGATGTCTACTGCTTATTGGATTAGCCTATAATAATAGTTATCCCTGGAGTATTTATGTGACCCCATTTAAAGCTTTCATAGGAGAAGGTCTACATCTATAGTGGAATGGTTTGAAGTGATTGAGATGGCAATGATTGTTTTTTATTTGGTATTTGATGCAATGTAAAAGGTAAGGCACATAAGAGAGAGATGAAGATGGTTCAAAGCGTTAAAAGTCATATTCCGATGCTAGAGAAAAGGGATCTTGAGTTTGATATAGGATGATTGGATCTATCTAAAGGTTGCACCCATGAAGGATGTGATGCATTTTGGTAAGAAAGGAAAATTTGAGCCTTAGTTATGTGGGACCTTATAAAATTTTGGAATGGATTGTCAAGGTAGCTGGTTGGAATTGCCAATAGATTTGGTTATGGTTCATCTGGTATTACATGTGTCTATTAAGGAAATTTGTGGTTGAACCGAGTTATTAAACTTTGAAAAATGTAAATGTTGAGGAATATTTTAACCTATGAAGAGGTTCCTATTGATATTTTGAACTGGCAAGTTAAGAGTTTGAGAAACAAGGAAGTTGCTTCGGTTAAAGTCCTATAGAGGAACTAACAAGTTGAGAGTACTACATGGGAAGCGAAGACAAATATGATGAAATAACACCCTCATATTCTTCCTTTTACTCAAGCCTAAAGTATTAAGTTGTTCATGCTCAAATAGTCCAAATTCGCTCATTTTAATATTTTCATGTCATAATATATGTCTGAATACTTATGAAACTGTTTTTAAATGATATTCATTACAAAGGTTTGAAATTTCATGAAAATGATATTTAAGTTATATTTTTGCATTCATAATACTAGGTTGTTGAGATCTATTCTACTCTATTCAAACTAGTTTTCATCTCATTCGAGGACGAATGTTCCTAAGGGGAAGATATTATAAGACCCTGTAAGTTGGAAACCAAAAACCTAAGGCGTAAAAGCGAATATCTTCAGAAAATAGGATAGAGTCCCACCAAGGGACCACCATGGGCCATGGTGTGCACCACTAGCCGTGGTAGGTCCTCGTGGTGGGCACCCCACTACCCAAGAACCAAGGTACCTCATAATGCCACCTTTCATGGTGCATGGTTCCCTTTACAGGTTGTGGAGGGCCTCATAAAGGGGAGACCACCCAGGACCAACTTAGCCTTGCCCACCACGACTCCTACCATGGATGGTGGGGCCTAAAATGGGATGTGGTGGGTCTCGTCTAGGGGTCCATTTGAGGAAAAGTTTTCCTAACTCAATGAGAGGTATTTGAGTCATTTCCTTATGTAATGTGAATATATTTGGACTATTTTTAAGCCTAATATATAAGTCTATTATCTACCCTAAACCATCTAAACTCATTCACTCTAACTCAAATCACAAATTATAAGTCATCTCTTTAAGAATACTCTTAAGGTTCTCTTTTTCTCCAACTTGATTTTTATTGAAGATTCAAGCAATTCCTTCAAGTTTCAAGGTTAATTCGTCCCAAATTTCATAGTTTCTACATCAAGGTATATGATTTTTTATCCATAGAGTACTTTTACTTATGGAGCCCAAAAGATGTTCCACTTTTTAATTGATTTCCTGTATGAACTTTATAGGTTTTGCATGATTCTCTATCAATTGCATAAATTATATAAATTATGTTTATCTGGCAAATTAAACATGAATTATCATGAATTGCATGATTTAATGGTTTTTAAAGTGATTTTTCTAGAAGGATATTAGGGTTCATGAATGTACATTGTGGGTCCTTTATGTTTATGATTCAAACTAACATGATTCATAATTATGAATGATCTTCATGAATTTCAAGTTTTAATGTTACTTTAACATTGAACCAATATGATATACCATATTTTCAATGAATTATGATCATGAATAACAAGGAATTCTTTCAAGGTTCATGAAAGCTATTCAATTATATTTTATGAAGTCCCTTTCATGAATGAATAAACTAACGATGAAGAAATGAATGAGGGAATATTTGGTGAAAGGATAATTCTCACTTAATCATAGATTCATGTGTGAAAAGATAATTCTTCCATTGACAAATCACCCAAGGTTCTTATGAGCTACTCTTATGAATGGTGGTTTTCAGTGACTTAAAGCTATAATTGATTTATGAATGATTATGATATTATGGTATACTATTCCATGGAATTTGACTTAGCACTGAGAAGGCTTGAGGTAAGGTTTGGTCTGGTAAATATTAAGGTTGTCCCCCTAAGGGTATCTTAGTAGCACTCTCTTGTCTAAAACTATGTGCCACCATAGGTTTTCTCTTTAGGCTAGGCTAGTGGATACACATTTAGCCCCTCATTGTTCGTTAATTGTACCATCATGAAGTCTTCCTTGGCAAGTGCTCTCCCATTTCTTATGGTGTAGGGTTAATATTGAGATTCTATTTAGTAGCTCACATGGTCTTATTATCAGTTATAGTGATTCCCATAAAGTGATTATGTTACTTTAATATTTATTATGACTTGATTCTTTGACCACACAACTTATGATCATGTTTTACTTCATGCTTATGCAATTATAGTCTTGCTTCCCATGACCCATGCGTCATTCTACTTATGTTGTATGTACTTATATCTATATGTATTATGTGTTTCTCACGTACTCAGTACATTCTAGCATACTAATGTATATATTGCCTACATTGTTAAATATATAGGGTTGGACGCTTTTTATTCTCCCCTAGCTAGTTGGATTTATAACACATCACTTGTTTGGTAAGCTCTCATGGTTTGAGGATCTTCCCATTGAACTCATGATCTTGTCATTACTTACTTTCGTGTTGAGATAGTTACTTTTCATTGAGGGTAAGGTAGGTACATGTCTTAGCCCCCCGCCTGTAGTTTATATAGAGGTATTATTGGAGTATATGCAATGTATAAGAGTCTATGTTGCCTTTTACTTGATTACTTTATTTACTGTTGGGACTTATTACACTATTTTATTAACTAAATGTGTGATGCTTATTATGCCTTGCATATGCTCATGTTGATATGTAAGATGGCTTGGTTGTAGTCCTTTAAGTTTTCGATCGTTGTGTCACACTTAAGGCTAGCTTGAATAGTGACATTTACTACTTTAGCTTATATTGAAAATTTGAGACCATTTCCTTTACTATTTTGTTAAGGGTGAGCTAGGACCATATCCGTAGCCCCTGCCTATGTTACTTCACTTAGATACATGTTAGATATTATATATGGAGTCTATGTTCTCCTTTCATTTCTAATTAAGGTTACTTCTTTCTTTAACGTTCTTTGTGCCCCATTCCCTATTCATTTATTAATTTTTGTTTATGCTTTACTTACCTTATGAATGCTCATGTATGACATGTTAAAATGACTTAATTGGGGTCATTCATAGTTCTGATACCTAACTTGGGTCATAAAAAACTTGGTTTCAAAAGCACAAGGTTCAAAAATATCCTAGGGAGTCCAACATGCTACGTCAAGTAGAGTCTTATTCATGGGTGTAAACCACGCTGCATCTATTAGTAGGAGGCTATAAGGCATTTTAGAAAAATCTTAACTTTTTTCATGATCTATGTCAAGCGATAGAGTGTACTCTAAGACTTTTCCCCTCCAACACTTCATCTTTGTGATTTTAGAAAATGTCTCCACGAAGGGCACCAATGCAATGGAGAAACAATAACATGAGGAGCAAGCTCCTCCGGTTCCTCAAGCTCTATATGATCCAATGATAGAGCCGATCACTAATGCGGAGTTCTGAATCATCTTTCAAATGTTAGAACAAGTGGTAGTAATCCAAGCCAATCAAGGAGGGTTGGTTCAAGGTGTGGGAACACCGGTGACACAAGTTTGGGACTTTATGAGAATGAATCCACCCAGATTCCATGGTTCCAAAGTGGATAAGGATCTACAAGAATTTATGGATGAGCTTTATAAGATCTTGGCCATCATGGGTGTATCTCCAAGTAAGAAACCAGATTTAGCATTCTATCAACTTAAGGGTGTTGCTAGGGTATGACATGATCAATAGAAGAGTGAGCAAGTTGAAGAATTAAGTCCCATAGCTTAGTGCATTTCTTGATTAGTTCTTTTCGTTGTAGTTAAGGAAAGTGAAAGTGCAAAAGTTGATCAGTTTTCAACAAGAAGCATGAGCGAGAAGGAGTATGCCCTCAAATTCACTAAGTTGTCCAAATATGCTACATCCATCCTTTCTGAACTAAGGGCAAGAATGACTAAGTTTGTGATGGATGTCTCAGACTTGGTGATGAAGGAGTGTAAGATAGCTATGTTGATAAAAAAAAATTGACATTTCTAGGTTCATGACATATGCAGAATAAATAAAATATGAGAAAATGAGGGAGAAGGTTGGAGAGTCCAAGAAGGCTCGAGTTGATAATAGTAGCTTTTCCCGCCAAAAATCGAGAAATAGTGGGCAAAGGTAATCTAGGAAAAGTTTATTTAATACTCCAGCCCTAAGGTTCAACAAAGATAACAGATCAAACCATAAAGCTCAAGGAGAAGGTTTGGGTACTCAAGTTATTCCCACTTTTAAGAAATGCGGGAAGACTCATAGGAGATAATGTCTTTCTGGATTCGATATGTGCTTTTGGTATGGGAAGCGGGGCCATAATGCTAAGAAGTATAGAGGTGGTGGTAGTAGACCTTAGGCTCAGACTCAGACAGGTATTGTTACAAGGATGGATGGTGGTGGCCAATGCAATAATAGGTTCTCTACTCTTCATGCTAGAAAGGATGTGAAGGAGTCCCCAGATGTAGTTACTGGTATGTTACAAGTCTTTTACTTTGATGCATGTGTTTTACTTGATTTGGGTGCAAATTTTTCTTTTGTTACTCCTTATCTTACTAAGGTTTGATGTGAGTCCTGAAGTGTTGTTAAGGACTTATTCAGTCGATACTCTTATTGGTGATTCAGTTTGGCCTAGGATAGTCTAAAAAAATGCCAGTCTCGATGTTTCACAAAGTAACCTCGCCTGATCTTATAGAAGTTAAATAATTGATTTAGATTTTATCTATAGTATGGATTGGCGATATGCTTGAAATGCCTCTATCAATTATAGAACCTGAGTGGTTAAGTTTTAATTTCCTAATGAGGTAGTCCTAGAGTGAAAGAGCAAAAACTTCATGTTTAGAGGTTAATTCGTATTGTGCCTTATGATAACATTCAAACATACTCCTTTTCACAGAATATGACGATCGTTAGCAATATATTTACCTAACTGAGAGTCGGGATCAATCCCACAGGGAATAGGTTGAAACAACTCTACTACTGATCCTATTTTAGTAGTTGGTTCTATTTCTAGAAAACAAACAAGTGTAGAAAAGTTAATATGGGGGGTTTTGATTTAAGCTCCTAACTATGAGTATGAATGCAAAATAAACAAAGGCTTAGATAGTTTAATAATGACTAGGATTGTGGTCCCCATGACTCCTAACGTGATAACTAAATTCGTTTAGTAAACCCGTTCATGATTGTGTATACAAGAGTTAACAAGTTATATAACACCTAATTCACCTTTTGGTCTTTCTTAGATGCATTTTATTCATCACCTTTCAGTCTCAGAACATGTACTCTTTAACCCTTGTTATGGATCCCCAAATACTCTCACCTTTCGGTCTCAAGTACTTAGACTAGGTTAATAACCCCAAATTTCTATTATAGAATTCTTTTCCTAATGACTACATCCCTCCTAGGTATGTAACAAATATAGGCTTACTATAATTCATCGACTCATTAAGGAATAAGATAAAGTGAAAAATACTACAATGTATACAATAATCAATCCTGATATTTACCCCAAATTTGTCTATCTCATTGAGTTATCATGGTTCTCACAACCCTAGTTGTGGGACTAGATTATCGAACTCACAAAGATTAGAGCATAAATCATGATATAATCCATGTTAAAATCACTTACAAAGGAGAAGAAATCAATTTTTAATTCACACGCTAAAAGGCAAAGCAAAACTAGAATTAAAGACTTAAAATGATAATAAAAAACTCACAACGTTGTTAGCTTTGTGTTAATTGTCCAGCCGTGTTTTTGAAAAAAAAATATAGAAAAATTATCATTCAATTATGTGTCCAGCAGCCCCCAAAACATGGGGTACAAAGTTGTTCCAAAAAATAATTAAAAGTCGTATTTATACTAAATAAAACCTACCTTAAATAAGTAGGAAAACTAATCCTTGTTGGAATAAAAAAGCTTAAACAATTCTGGATGATATGGCCTTTTACGGAACAAACCATGATTTGTGGTGGTTTTCATGTGTCGTACAACTCCTCCATGGTGTGCTACTTGGTGCAAAAATTGTTCAAAATCAGCCCCTCTTCTCGCACACCTTCACGATCCGTGAAAATGCACACGAGTCGTGGAAGGCAATCGTGAGACTTGCCTTAACTTTTTTTGTTTTCTGGCTACCTAGGTGCTTCCCATGAGGACCCTCATAGCTCATGGAGTGCACCATGAATCATGCAAGGGGTCGTGATGAAGCGTTTGATGATGTTCCTGGCAGCCACAACCTGGACGAGTAGGCTCACGACCAGCAAGGATCATCACGGGTCGTGAACATGCTCGTGGTATGTTCCCTGGCTCTTTTTCATTCCAGTTCTTACTGCGCTGCTCCTGGAACATTTAGATACTTCTTTTCTTCATCTCCATACTAGCATATGAACAACTTAAATGAACATGGACAGTAGCAAACTTCTCAGCATGACACAAATAATTCAACAACATGACTTGATCATTTTGTCTGGGATAGCTTATGTTGTGTGCCTTATAGTTTTTGCTGCTGCTTTGTTGTGATTCACCATTATCCTAGCAGTACCTCACCAACATTTGCACCATCAAATCAGTCCTCTAACTGACCATAATTAGCTAGCAGCTTCTATAAATAGCTTCTTCAAATTTAACCTCTCACAATTTTGCTTAGTTTCAAACGAGATAGATTACTACTTGTATGTTGTAACTTTAGTGCTATTTTTCTTTGCTTTCCAGCCACACACATGTATCAAATGGTCGTATGGTCTGTCCATATCATCTAGCAGTGACTCCTTTCATGTTCAAGCCAATTTTAGCTCCAAATCACTTCAAATCAGTCCAACGTCTATCGATTCATGAGATTTTTGTTTTCCTATAAAACAAACACAAAACACATGTTAAACTAAAAAATATGCTTAAGAACTCACAATAATTTCATGTTTTAAGTGTCGTAAAAGTCATCTTTTCATAACTCATCAATACCCTCAACTAACCATTACTTGTCCTCAGGCATGACCGAAAACAAAACATACCGACGCACACATACACGTGTTTAACACAAAGCACATAACAACCCCTCAATCATCAAACTCATGCCCAAAAAGTAAATTTACAATGTGCTCACCTCCAAGCAGACTCATGTTAGTTCAAATTAAGCTTTACACCATATCCAGTTGGCCCAAATAAGCTTAAGAACAAAGATGAACCAGTTAGTGTAGCAACCAAATAGTGCAAAGTGACCTCACTACAATGAAGTCTCAAAAAAATATGTAAATGCAAAACAGAGACTGGAATCTAGACCCTCACGCTCACAAAAAATTGTCAACTGACACACGAGTATAGAAAATATGCTTGCCCTGATTTTCACCACCTTGATTCTCAACTAACCTTTTTAGGATCACTTTAGGACTTTTTTGGCTTGTAATATAGGCTCAGGCTAAGGTGAGATAAATTTAGGATCAAAGTAACTAATTTTCCCCTCCAAGACACTACTTTGGCTTAGCTCTCTAGTTTTGACCCCCAAACTCTTATCGACCCTATTTTTCTAACTCTGTTTGTCGTTGGGAGTGATTCCGTTTTCATTCCTTTTTCTTTCTTTTTTTTGATCTTTTGTTTTACTCACTGTCATACCCTAAACTTTCTTTTTTCCTTCATCACTTGACTCTTTTCATACCTTAACTTTTCTACAACTTTTTTGTCTACAGTAGCCACCCTCAACTTACGCTTTTGATTGAGTTGAGGTGCACAATGTCTTTTAGAGGACCTGGGCTAGTATAAGCCACCCTCAACTTAGGCTTTTGGACTAAGTTAAGGTTCATAATATCCTTCGAGAGACCAGGGCCAAAGTAATGATCTACAGATAGATAGAAGAGGTGAGTTGGGTGATTATAAAGAAAATATCTATTTAGGCTCAACTTTTGGTTCAAAGGGAACAATTTCATTTGGTTGGCAAATTTCAGGCTCAGTGACTTCACAACAAAAATGGCCTAAGATCCTATCCTAATCCAATCATTCAATTATCTTAGTAGGACTAACCAGGCAAGTTCTAGTTTACAAATGCATTAATCGAATTAAGTAAATAATCTCACACGAGCATAGCACATATCCCACTCTATTCAGTATTAACCAATACAGTTATGCTTCATTCATCAAGATGCCAACTAGATGATATATACGATGCTTTACAATTATCACACAAGTTAGTCAGGATGGGATGCATGGACATATAAGAATTTGAAAAAAAATCATTGGGAAATTTTTTTCACAAAAATTGTGGGCTACTATAGACTCCTATAAACACTTATATTTACACAAACAAAACAACCTACACATGCCAATTCTACTAGATAATACATCTTTAAAGAAAAGAAACATGGCAAGAAAAACTTCAAAGGGTTCAGGATGCCCCACTCCCTACCAAAATTTATGCATTTCCCCAATGCATGTCAAACCAATGTATAAAGCAAGGGAAGTGATCATACCTGCGATGCCCTAGGCATCGGTAGTAATATTCCTGATTACTCAGAGTTCATCAAGTATCATATTTGTTGTCATCCATTTTTTTCCTCCACTTTGAACTTATGAACTGTGCCCCTAGCTTCTTTTTCAATTTTCTACTATGCTCTAGGGGTGGTGGGATAGAAATAAATAGACCAAATAATAGAGATCGTACCTTGTAATTTTTGGCCTTTAAATGAGGAATGTGATTTTTTGACTTTGGCCCGACAAATTCAAAAATATAAATATATTGTCCCTCCTCATATTCTTCCACATGTTCGGATGGTTTGATTAATATCTCATCATCTAAACATAGGGTAGAAAAATGATTGGAATGAGGTCTAATATGTTCTAACTCATGAATTCTATTATTATCATTATTCACACCCTTATTTTTACACGCACTAGAGTTTTTAAAAGTATTATCTGTTGCCTCACATAACTTTAGTATACGCTTCTCAATAGGACAACATCCATAACAATATGATCAAGTAGATGGCCCTCCAATTTTAGCTCCTCAAGTTGGCTCACAAGCCTCATTTCTTCCTCAGACAAGTTGTCACTAACCTGTTGGGCATCAGAAGCATGAATCTTCACGCTTAATAAAACATCTAAATCAATAATGTCCGAGCCAAATATTTCAACCTCATCAATTAGATCCATTCTTGCTTTTAGAAAGTGTATCATTGAAGATTTTATAGTTTCATGCAAATCTCCGAAGAGAGCTATCAAATCCCTGCAAGAACCAATACTAGTACAAAGCCTATTGGAGAGAGCATACCTATCACCACAAACTTCTTTGAATGTTATCATTTGTTTTGCAAAACTTTATCCGCTATAGTAATCAAAACAAAAACAAAACAAAAACAAATAATAAAACTAGAAAATAAAACAACCTCAACAGAAAACTAGTAGATTATCTCAAAACCGTATTTCATGGTAACCATGCCATTTTTGATAATGTTCAAACATACTCTTTTTTACAAAATATGGATGATCGTTAGAAATATAATTACCCAACTGAGAGTTAGAGTCAATCCCACAGGGAATAGGTTGAAACAACTCTACTAGTTATCCTATTTTAGTCGTTGTTTCAATTTTTAGAAAACAAACAATTGCAGAAAAGTAAATATGGGGGGTTTTGATTTAACACCTAACTATGAGGACGAATACAAAATAAACTAAGGCTTAGGCAGTTTAATGATGACTAGGGTTGCGGTCCCAATGACTCCCAACGCGATAACCAAATTCGTTTTGTAAACTCGTTCATGATTGTGTATACAAGATCTGACAAGCTATATAACACCTAAGTCACCTTTCGATCTCAGAATGTGTACTCTTTAACCCTTGTTATGGATCCCAAAATACTCTCACCTTTCGGTCTCAAGTAGTTAGACTAGGTTAATAACCCCGAATTTCTGTTGTAGAATTCTTTTCCTAACCACTACATCCCTCCCGGGCATGTAATGCATACAGGCTTACCCTAGTGCACCAACTCATTAAGGAAAAAGTTAAAGTGAAGAACATTACAATGTATACGATAATTAATCCCGATATTTACCCCAAATTTATCTATCGCATTGAGTTGTCATGGTTCCCACAACCCTAGTTGTGGGTCTAGATTATCAAACTTGAAAAGATTAGAGCATGAATCATGATATAATCCATGTTAAAATCACTTACAAGGGAGAAAAACTCAATTCTTAATTCACACGCTAAAATGCAAAGCAAAATAATAATTAAAGACTCAAAACAATAATCAAAAACTCACACCGTTATTGGCTTTGTGCTAATTGTCTAGCCGTGTTTTTGAAGAGAAAATGTAAAAAATTTGTCATTCAATTGTGTGTACAGTAGCCCCCAAAATGTGGGCTACAAAGTTGTTCCAAATAAATAATTAAAAGTCCTATTTATAGTAAATAAAACCTATCCTAAAATAATTAGGAAAACTAATCATAGTTGGACTAGGAAAGCTTAAACAATTCTGGATGTCATGGCCTTTCAAAGAGCAGACCATGCTTTGTGGTGATTTTCACGTGTCGTGCAAATCCTCTGTGGGGTGCTACTTGGTGCAAAAACTATTCAAAATCAGCCCTTTTTCTCGTATACCTTCACGATATGTGAAGATGCATATGGGTCGTGGAAGGCAATCGTGAGACTTGCCTTGACTTTTCTTGTTTTCTTACTGCCTAGGTGCTTACCATGAGCACCCTCCTGGATCGTGGAGTGCACCATGAGTCATCAAGGGGTTGTGATAAGGACTTTGTGACGTTCTTGGATGCCATAACCAGGACGAGCAGGCTCACGACCAATAAGGATCACCAACGGTCGTGAACGTGCCCATGGTGTGTTCCCTGGCTCTTTTTCATTCCATTTCATCCTACGCTGCTCTTGGAATATTTAACTACTTATTCTATTTATCTTCTCACTATATATAAGTAGTTTAAATGAACATGGACAGTAGCAAACTTCCCAGCACAACACACATAATTCAATAACATGACTTGATCATTTTGTCCGAGATAACTTATGTTGTGTGCCTTAAAACTTTTGTTGCTGCTTTGTTGTGATTCCCTAGTCTCCTAGCATCACCTCATCAACATTTACACCACAAAATCAGTCCTCTAACTGACCATAATCAGCTAACAGCTTCTATAAATGGCTTCTTCACTATAACGTCTCACAAGTTTGCTTAGTTGCAATCGAGATAGATTAATACTTGTATGTTGTTGCTTTATTTCTATTTTGCTTTGCTTTCCAGCCACACATATATATCAAATGGTCGTATGGTGTGTCCATATCAACCAACAGTGACTCCTTTCATGTTCAAGCCAATTTTAGCTCCAAATCACTTTAAATCTGTCTAACGTCCGTAGATTCATGAGATTTTCATTTTTCTACAAAACAAACACAAAACGCATATTAAACTAATAAATGCATTTAAGAACTCACAATAATTCCATGTTTTAAGCGTCGTAAAAGTCATTTTTTCGTGATTCATCACCTTAAAGCTTGAAAAATGATTTCCAAGGGTTGTATCTATCACATAGTTTGGGTTAGTGATATTAACTTTGAACCACCTACTCTTGAATTGGTATCCATTTCTAATGAATTCCCTAATATATTTCTCGATGATCTACCCACTATTTTTTTCCAAAAACCTATGACGCTTAAAACATGGAATTATTGTGTGTTCTTAAGCGCATTTGTTAGTTTAATATGCATTTTGTGCTTGTTTTGTCGGAAAACAAAAATCTCATGAAGAAAGGAAAAGCACGAGAATCATTTGACAATTATTTGCCAAATTTAGCAAATGTGAATTTTGGTTGAGAGAAGTGTCCTTCCTTAGTCATATTGTTTTCGATGATATTATCATGGTTGATCCAAAGAAAATTGAGGCTGTAAAGAATGGGCCTAAACTTCTCTTTCAGATATTAAAAGCTTTTTGGGCTTGATCGGGTACTATAGACAATTTGTAGAGGGACTTTTATCTATTGCATCACCTTTGACCAAGTTGACCCAAGAGAAAATGAAGTTTCAATGGTCGAATAAGTGTGAGAAAAGCTTTCAAAAATTGAAGGATCATTTTACATCAGCTCCTATTTTGACATTATCAAAAGGTTTGGATGGGTTTTTATTATATTATGATGCCTTATGAATTATATTTGGTTGTATGCTAATCCAACATGGCAAGTTCATAACTTATGCTTCTTGACAAGTAAAAGTACATAAAAAAACTATCCAACGTATAACCTTGAATTGGTAGTGGTCGTAGTTGCCTTGAAGCTATGATGTCACTATCTTTATGTAGTCCATATTGATATATCTTTACAAACTATAAAAGCTTGCAATATGTGTTTGAAGAGTTGTAAAAATACGACATGTATAATATTTTAAACAAAGATTTTTTGCGCATTCTCAAGCAAACTTGTTATTTTGATGGTTGTTTTTGTTGTTTTTTAGGAAAAACTATTGAGGCATGGATATAGGGATGAATGAAGATAAAATGAATATAAAGAGGCCAAAATATGGGTATTTGGAAGCGACCCAGGCAATTAGAGAAGAGTTGAGGTGAAATGAGGGTCAACGTGGACCTCCATGGCTCGTGTGACTTCCCACAAGTCGTGAGGTCCTTCGTGGCCTCACACTTGGCCATGTGGGATAGCATGGCAGTGAAAAATGGCCAAGACAAGTATGATGGCGTACTTCTTGGTCCGTGTGAAATGAGACAGGTCGTGTGTTGGCCTGTCAAAGTGACGTGAAGGCATCACCATTGAAAGCAAGCAAAATGTGTTAAGGGATGCCAGACGGCGTACTAAAAATGGGTTGTTTGGAGTGAAACAAACCATTCCACCTACCGTCAATGTGATATGATTGCGTACCATCGAAAGTTGAAGATCCTGCGCTAAGTGTTGTGAGACAGGACGTGTCACAGGCCGTGTGACCAACCACGGTTAGCGACTTAGCTTGTGACATCAAAGGAGAGCTAGAAAATGGTAAGGCCAAGGAGACGATCCGTTTCACAGACGGTCCAAACTCACACGGCCCGTGTACTGGCGCATGGAGAGAAAGCTGGCAAAGAAACAAAGTGCAACGTCCGTTTACCTTCATACGGACTATTTGGTGGATCATGTCCATGCCGATGGAATTTTTTCTATTTTAATTAGGATTAGGTTTTCTTTATATATAAATAGTTATTTTACTTCATTTTTACTTGGTCTTGGATGGCTAGAGATAGAAAAGATTGAAAAATATTATTTTCTTAGAGATTTCACAAGATTTTGGAATTTTGCTTATCGAATTCAAGATTGTAACTTGTGGATTCATCGTTCTTTTAATAGTAAGTCATTTATTATGAATTCCTTGTATTATTACGAGTTTTATTCTTTGAACATGTTATGCTAAATCCCACAACTAGGTTTGTAGGAGCCATGTCAAATCAATAAGATAGGCTAATATAGGGTAAATCTCGAGATTAATTAGCATATATATCATAGTAATCTTCATTATAATTTCTTCCTTGATGAGTCGACACATCAGGGTAAGCCTTTATTCGTTACATGCCCGAAAGGGATGTTTTGATTAGGAAAAGAGTTCTACGATGAAAATTTGAGGTTTTGACCTAGTCTAAGTACTTGAGATCGAAAGGTGAGAGTATTTTGGGATTAACAACAAGGGTTAGTACGTAGACATTCTGAGACCAAAAGGTGATGAATGATACGCATTCAAGAGGGACCAAGAGGTGAATTAGATATTACATAACTTGGTAGATCTTATATATGTAATCATGAACGAATTAACCACTAGATTGGACTATCGTATTAGATGTCATGGGGAACACAATCCTAGCTCACATAAATTGTTTGAATTCTAGTTTTCTTGCCTCTTTTATTGCTTTACTTTAGTAAATTAGTTTGAAAAAACAAAACACCCCATATTTACTTTATATACTTTTGTTTCGAGAATAAATATTACATTTGAAAATGGTGCTAATAAATATATTCTCATGCATTCCCTATGGGATCGACCTCAACTCTTGTTGAGTTCTATATTTGATCAATAACCACTTTATTCTTCTATTTGGAGTGTAAATTTGGGCATATCAAATTTTGGCACCATTGCCGGGGAATACAGCAAAGTAATAGTATATTAGTTTCTATTTTCAGTTTATAATACTAGTCCCTAATTTTACTTTTATTTCTTATTTTGGTTTCTTGGTAGGGATCCTGTGTTGTATGCCAAGCACTAGAAGCAATGGTAAAGCAATTGTTCCCTACGACCCCGAGCTTACTAAATCCATCCATATAATGAATCCCAAGAACGCGAAGCAGCTAGACTGAGAGAGTTGGCTGTGAACCCTGCAGAGTGGGGAAACGATGGTTTGGGTGATGATGACAATGCTGGAAATAAGGTACCATCGGCAGCTCCACTTAGACTGGTGTCGCTGCCTAGTGTTAGACCCTAAGTGCCTTGGCCGCCCAAAGCAGTGAACTATGACGATGAGGGTGTTAGGACCACTGGGGCAGTTGTACTTCTCCCACTACCCATAGGTGTTAAGTTCACTATCACTATCACTATGTTGCAGATGCTACAGTTCAAAGGGTTATTCAGCAATAGAGGATGCAAATCAGCATATCCTAAACTTTCTGGCTATATGTCAATCGTCTGAGATTCCTGGGGTCAATTAGTAGGCAATTAGGTTGCGGTTATTCCTATTGTCTCTTTTTGGTGCGGTAACTAAGTGGCTGAATGAGCTTCCACATGATTCCATCCACACTTGGGTACAATTAAAGGAGGCATTCTTGGAGAGGTTCTTCCCCGCATCAAGACAGCTGAAAATCACAGACGACATTGGGTCTCACAAGCAACTGCCGAACGAAGCATTGTATGAGACTAGATAGAGATTCAGGTGGAAATTTAAGTAGTGTCCCGATCATCTTCTCACATATGAGCATTTGAAGGCAGTTTTCTACAGGTCCTGCAACTTTGTGACAAAGCCGATCATCGATGTTGCTTATGGGGGATCATACATGTCTATCACCTTCCCAGATATAGTGGTGATCTTAGATCAGGTAGCAAAGAACAACAGGGCATGGTACATGAGAGATGGAAACTGTTCGAAGCTCGTCTTTGAGATGACCACGGAACAACGACGAAAGGAGGAGGAAAAGGATCAGGACGTAGCCCATATGAAGACCCAATTGGACTTCATAGCAAAGAGATTCTTAGATAGAGGTACAGAAAAGGTAAAAGCTATAGACACAATGCCCAGATGCGATGACCAAGGTTATAATTATGAGGAGGAGGCGAACTTCTTGGGCAGTTACCAGTCGTTCAACACCGGTAATCGAGGTTAGAACTATGGTCATATTAGAACTATCAAGGAAACTAGTAGAACAAGGACATCTATAGGAACTGAGAGCGCCAAACTAATGGTAGGGGAAACTCCAAATTAGAAGAGATGATGGCAAAGGTGCTTGACAAAGTTGATTCCACTAAGGTAGGGATGCGAGATATAAAAGGGGGGATGTCCAATGTTCAGGAGTTGGTCGACTCGCATTCCACCTCGATCAAGCAATTAGAATAACAAATGGGGAAATTGTCAGCAACCATAAATTAGAGAAAAGTTGGGTCATTTCCGAGCGACACTATTTAGAACCTAAAAAATGATGGTCATTGCATAGCAGTAACCATGAGGAGCGGTAAGGTACTCTCTGACCCTATTATACCCAGTAATACAGGTTTGGATGCAGCTAAGGTCAAGGTGCCTAACCCCGTGGAGGCGCATGTTGATGATTTGAGTGAAGAAGTAGAGGTGACACTAGTAGAGCCTAAGATTACTAAAGAGCCTGAGGTGAAACCAATAGTGACCCAACCTCTGCCAACTATTCCTAAGACACCACCACCATTCCCACAGAGGTTGCAGAAGAAGGTTGAAGATGGCAAGTTCTAGAAGTTCTTGTCCATGCTAAAAGAGATTTTAGTGCATATCCCTCTAATGGAGGTACTTGAGCAGATGCCAGGCTATGCTGAGTTCATGAAAGACTTAGTGACTAAGAAGAGGATAACCACGATCAAGCCGGCAAATAATCTCCACTATTGTAGTGCCATTGCCATAACATCTCTTGTAGAAAAGAAGGAAGATCCGGGAGCTTTCACTATCTCGTGTTCCATTGGAGCATTTGATTTCATAAGAGCTCTCTATGATCTGGGTGACAACATCAACTTAATGCCTGGCAGTTTACAGGTAGCTGGGATTAGAAGCCCCCACATCCACTACAATATGGTTACTCATGGCAGATAGATCGGTAAAGTGGCCCATTGGGATTCTATGTGATGTGCTTGTTTGTATGGGCCGGTTCATTTTTCCTATGGACTTTGTTATTCTGAACTATTAGGTGGATTTTGAGATTCCCATCATCCTTGGGAGACCATTTTTGGCTACTGGCAGGGCATTACTAGACGTAGAGCGAGGAGAGCTGACTTTCAGACTCAACATGAAAGAGGTAAAGTTCAATGTGTGTGCTACAATAAAGAGACCTAAAGATGTAGAGGTGATATCTATCCTAGATATTGAGGATGATTGTCTTTTTGAGATCCCACTCAAGGAAACAATGAGTGTAGAAACACTAGTGGTGGTATTGATGAATTTCTTAGATGATGGTATTAGCGAGTATGCAGACACCATAAATGCATTGCAAGGTTGAGGAACCAAGCCATTTGTCCCCAGAAAATTAGACTTAGACCTGCAAAATAGGTTTACACCGCTAGCTAAACATTCCATTGAGGAGCCCCCAGCTGTGGAGCTGAAGGAGCTATCCCATCACCTCAGGTATGTATTTTTGGGCACTGACAACACTCTTCCTGTTATTGTAGCTGCAGCTGCAGATCTTCATGAAAACCAGGTGGAGGCATTGTTGGGGGTCCTCCAAAAGTTCAAGCGAGCTATTGGTTGCACCATTGCGGATATCATAAGGATTTCTCTAGGGATATGCACGCACAAGAGTAAATCGGAGGATAATTGTGTGCCCAGTATTGAGCACCAGCATAGGCTAAACCCATCTATGCAAAAGGTGGTGAAAAAGGAGAACATCAAATGGCTGGATGCTGGGGTGATTTACCCCATTTCTGATAGCAAGTAGATTAGTCTAGCGCAATATCTCTCGAAGAAAGGGGGCATGATAGTGGTTGCCAATGATAAGAATGAGTTGGTCCCGTTAAGACCTGTGAGTGGATGGCGAGTGTGCATGGACTATCAAAAGCTGAATAAATAGACCTTGAAGGACCATTTCCCCATGACCTTCATGGATCAGATGTTATACAGGTTGGCAGGTAGAGGGTGGTACTGCTTCTTGGATGGGTACTCAGGCTACAGTTAGATATCTATAGCCCCAAAGGATCAGGAGAATACTACCTTCATTTGCCCGTATAGGATGTTTGCTTTTAGAAGGATGCCCTTTGGGCTATGCAATACCCCAACTACCTTCCAGCGTTGTATGATGACAATCTTTTCTAACATGGTTGAAAACACCCTCGAGGTACCTATGGATGACTTCTCTATAGTGGGTGATTCCTTTGATACATATTTGTTGAATCTTAGTAGGGCACTATAGCATTGTGAGGAGGCTAACTTCATGCTGAATTAGGAGAAGTGCTCCATAAGATTTCTGAGAAGGGCATAGAAGTAGATAAGGTAAAGATCGAGGTGATTGAGAAACTGTCGCCACCCATATCTGTGAAGGGGGTACAGAGTTTCCTTGAGCATGTAGGTTTCTATCGACGATTTATCAAAGACTTCTCAAAAATTGCACATCCTTTGTGCAAACTACTGGAGAAGGATGCAAAGTTCTACTTTGATGATAGTTGCAAGATTGCTTTTGAGACTCTGAAGCAAAAGCTGATTTTCACTCCTGTGGTGGTTGCACGTGAATGGACTGCCCATTTGAGGTGATTTTTGATGCAAGCGAGATTATTTTGGGTGTTGTTCTTGGACAGAAGCGCAATAATATTTTCCACCCTGTATATTCTACTAGCAAGACTCTCAATGATGCTCAAAAGAATTATACAGTGACTGAGCAAGAATTGTTGGCTGTGGTATATGCATTTTATAAGTTCTGGGCATACTTATTGGGCACCAAATCAATAGTGCACACCGACCATGCGGCTTTGAGATACCTCATGTCAAAGAAAGATGCTAAGTAGCGGTTCATCAGATGGGTTCTCTTGCTGCAGGAGTTTAACGTCGAGGTCCTAGACAAAAAAGGATCTGAGAATCAAGTAGTAGATCACTTGTCTAGATTAGAGGATGAGTCAAGACTAAAGGATTGGTTGAACATCGATGATTTCTTTCCCGATAAGCAGGTATTGGCAGCTTCTATTGACCTCATTCCTTGGTTTGCTGATTTTGCTAACTTTTTGGTGAGCAATATTATGCCAGAGGGATTTAACCCTCACCCGAGGAAAAAGTTTCTTTTTGATGTGCGCAGGTACATCTTAGATGACCCATGCTTGTTTAGAACATATGCTGATGGGTAATCAGGCAGTGCATATCAAAAGCGGAGACGTTGAGTATAATGGAGGCCCGTTACTCATTCATCGTGAGGGGTCATCATTGTGGTGCCAAGACGGTGAAAAAGATTCTCCAATGTGTGTACTACTATCCCACTATTTATAAAGATGCCCATGATTTGGTGCTTAGATGTGATTAGTGCCAGCGATAGGGCAATATCTCGAAGCTCCAAGAGTTGCCCATGACCCCATTTCTTGAGGTAGAAATTTTTTATGTCTGGGGCATTGACTTCATGGGCCCATTTATGAGTTTGTATAAAATGAAGTACATCCTGGTGGTGGTGGACTACATCTCCAAATGGGTGGAGGCAGCGGCATTACCAAACAATGAGAGCAAAAGTGTTGTCCAATTTCTGAGGTAAAACATCTTTTCCAGATTTAGGATACCCAAAACTATCATTAGTGACGGGGATTCTCACTTCTATAATAAGGTTTTTCGTACGGTGCTAGCAAAATATGGAGTATGATAGCACAAGGTTGCCACACCTTATCACCCGCAGACTAGTGGACAGGTTGAAGTGTCAAACAGATAGATCAAGGAAGCTAGACACCTATTGGAATGTCCCCATATCAGTTGGTGTATGGTAAATCCTGTTATCTACCCATGGAGTTAGAGCACAAGGCACTCTGGGCGTTAAAGAAGCTCAACATGAATTGGGAGGAGGCTGCTGACGTAAGACTTGACCAACTCAATGAGTTAGATGAGTTTTGCCTCCAAGCATATGAGAGTGCAGTATTGTACAAAGAGAGGATGAAGATCCAACATGATAAGCATATTGCTCATTAGAGTTTTAGTGTTGCTGACAAGGTACTCTTATACAACTCCAGATTGAAGCTCTTCCCAGGCAAGCTTAAATCAAGGTGGTCTAGCCCGTACAAAATCATCTAGGTATTTCCCCGTGGTGCAATTGAGCTAGAAGCAGAGAACAGGGATCGGTTCAAGGTAAATGGACAAAGAGTGAAGTAGTATTTAGGTACAGCAGAGAAAGCTTAGTGATTGAGGTCTTGTTTCTTGACGAAGTCTGAGTAGTCAAGACAATGTATCGTGCCGTGACGTTAAATCAAGCGCTCCATGGGAGGCAACCTATGCGTTGTAATAGTTATAAAAAAAGCTTTAATTTATATGTCATACAATTTCTTAGTTTTGCTTTGTTTTTCCAGGTGACTACAGGTGCCATTTTAGAGGTCAAAAGCATACGTGAGGTTAACGGCATGGTTGGACGTCAGCGCAGTCAAAATTTGGCCAAGTGAAAGGCCACGTGCATCTGCACGATCTGTATGATGTGGGATGTCTCAGGTAAGTACCTGTCTGGCATTGTGTTTGGGGCTTGGGCAAGTGCATGGAGTGATAGAGCCGAAGTGAGGCCACATGGGCCCCTACACAACCATAAACATTAACACGACCTATGTGGTCAGTCATCCGGATGGTGCAACATTTTTTGGCCAAATGGGGTGTCACGGCCGATCCACACGATTGTGAAATATGTCACGGTTCGTCTGACGGTCCATTTAGGCTCACCAATGACCGCTTGACCAAGTAAGTCCTCAAATTTACCAAGGTTGGGCCAATGGATAGTCCAAATGGATTATTACACGTGTCACGGGCCATGTGGCCGCCCATGCAGTCGGCGTTGACTGGTCAAAGTTTAACCAAGGGTTTTAAATAACCCACTTGGTCCCAACAATTCACTTTTCACTTTCCCTTTCTCACTCTAGCTCTCACGACCCCCTCTCCCTATCTCACATTTTTCCCTTTAAAATCCCAACAAGTTCAATCTTTTTTGTGATGATTTGTGAAGTAATCACACGATTCGTAGCTTAATCTAAGTGTGGGTCTCAAGTTAATCAAGCAAGTCATCTTCCCCATTGTTGCTTCTTAAAGTAAGAACTTAATTTCTCTATTTTCTAGTGTTGATTTTGGTGCTTGCATGTGTAGATTTTAGTCAAAGATTAGTTCGTTCTTGATTTAAAGCATCATAATTCACTTTGTTGATGTTGGGCGTGCATGTGGTGGTGAAAACCACCATTGTTGAGCTCTTAAGGTCTAAACCATGAAAAGTGAGGATTTTTGTTGCTTTTTGACATAACTTTTGGGGAAATTGACTTCTATATGCTATTGTGTTGAGGTAATCATGTTTAAAGTGGGGTGAAATGGCATAAACTTGTGTGTATATGCATATTGAGTTGAAGAATAGGCGAAGGGGAGCCGAACAACCTATTTAACGGCCCGTGTCGTGGCTCATAGACTATGTAACGGCCCGTGTCATGCCGTCTGTCAGATCAACGACCAAGTGGCCCTGGATGAGCCTTTTCACGAACCGTGTCTCATTACACAGGCCGTGTAGGGTCTCGTTGACCCTGCCCACCTGCATTATTTTACATAGGTTGCTTTTAATCTTTAAGTTATGTATGTTCTTAAGTGCAATGGCCCTATGATAGACCAGGTGACACCATACTTAAGGGTTATTATCACTTTTGTGGCACAAGGGAAGTTTGAGTACCGTTAGTGCGTCAACTTGTATGTGCAGTAATTTTTAACAATATGTATTCCTTTATGGCATTTGGAGGTACTATGTGTCCACAACGCAGTGATAGGGACGCGTTTATGTCACGCCTCCATGACTCCCTAACTGTATCATCTAGTAATCAGGTTGGGAGTGACTTAGGTGATGACTCCTTTAGTGGGTCCAAAGTTCGCTATAAAGGCAATATCTCCCCCCACTCTCCTCGTGCTACACGGGCTCGTGCGTCAGGCCGCCATAGAGCTCCCAAGTCTGAAGGGGGGGCCCTTCCACGAGAGTTGAGGAGGAGGTAACTGCCCTAGAATAGGATAACACTTCGGACTAGGACAAGTAGGGGCAAACTTCGGAGGTTGAGGGTCACGATACTAAAGAGCAGGAGAATGAGGTAAAACTCCAGGACAGTGATGACGAGGACATTCATTTTGTAGTCTCCCAAATGACAGATCCCGAAAACTACCAGGGCACTTATTGTCTTTCTGAGGGGTCGGTGGACAATCCCAGGTGCTAAGGATATCTACACCAATGCACTTACAAAAGGTTCCGGGGGGTCCAAACAGCGGTCGATCCTTCCGAAGGTTCGGGTAGTCACTGACCAACTTGACAGAGTTCCAAAAATTAGAGACACTTTTAACTCATATAAGTTTGATTGGATGGCGAAACCACCAGGGTACTATGGGCCTGCCATTGTTGAAGAGTTCTATTCCAACTAGGACTCTAGTCTGCTGAACTCAGTAAAGGGTACCCTATTAAGAAAGGTAAAGAGATAGGTCGCCCTTACTAGGTCCCCAAGGTAATCACATATAACGGTGCATGGTACACTAGTGAATATATTAGAAACCACCATCATTCGGTTCATATTTAGGCCAGATTACCAAACTCCTCCAGATGCCCAATTTATTTATAGACACATGCAAATTATGGACACAGTGCGGATGTCTGATTCGTTATCTATGGCTGAGCTATTGGGATGGATCGCTAAGTGAATAGCCATCCGGGGGCGGAGACGCCTTGGATTATAGACCCCAAATGTCTTATCGCTAAATCATTGTTGACATTTGCTGAAAAATTTAGTGGTCGATGGTGCGGGCTAGGTTGCAGCCCACAGGAAATGATAACCTACTCCAGCCTTCGCATGCTTCTCTGATAGTATGCCTGATGTTTAGATATGGAGTAAATGTGGGCCGAATTATTACTTTTGATATGCGGGCCCGAGCTTTATTTGAAAAAGTTGGCATGCCCTTACCGTGCCTAGTTCGTGCCCTTTTCAAATAGGTCGGTGTTCCTACTACTCATTTTTTGGACAAGAAAATACCCAACATTGCCCTGATTAAGGATGTACAAAACTCGTTCATGAGGAGCAGAACACGTCCACTAAGGGGCAGCAAACTTCCCATACGCACCTCCACAACAACCCTTGCCATTTGAGGACTACACCACCGCCCCACCATCAGGCGCCACTTTTGAGCAGCTCGAGGCTAGTAGCGTAGCTCTTCTAGTTCAGCAAGGGTACGCATATATGCCTTATGAGTTTTTGGCCAAATTGGTGGTAGACCAATGGCAGACACACGCTATTGTTGACCAAATTGTAGAGAAGATTACACAGGTGGTCCAGTCTCATTCGCAACGGGTGGTAGACTAACATAACAAAGCCCTTCTAAGCTGAATCACTACTCTACAGAGCTGAGTCAACACGTTAGAGGGATACTTCCATAGCATGTTCGAGAGTATAACTAGGGATTTAATGAAGGATCTGGTACAGACTGTGAATGTATGAAGGCTCAGATTGCTAAGCTGACTGTACAGTACTAGGCCCCTGCACCGGCCACACCTCCAGAGTCGTGGATAAACCTATTCAATGTCCTCGTGGTGTCGATTCTGGATGAGATATAAGGTGTTCCACCAGTCCCATCTGAGGCACCCGCACCACCCACTGAGCAGCTTAGGAGGAAGGATAAGAGTAAGTGTCGCGGCCACCAAAAGAGTCCTCCCTGTGACCCCTAGAAAGAAGAAGACCGACAAATGCGCAAGGCTACTAGGGCCCAGCGCAAAGCAGCAACTGAACAGGCAGAACGAGAGTGGCTGGCAGCGGAGGTGGCACAAGCAAGAGCCTCTGATAACACCTTTGGATCAGGTGCTACATATGCTGATGATGATACCCCAGGAGGGTCTGGTCCTACTGACACTGCTAACGCCTAGGGCGTGCCAGATATGCTCTATACCATATCTATTCATTAACTTGTGTTATAGTGTAGTGAGGGCACTATGCTTTGGAGGGGGTGGGCATCCTACCACTTGAGAGTTTTTCTTGCCATGTTTCTTTTCTCTCAAGTGTGTTATCTATTAGACCTGGCATGTTTAGGTCATATTATTTGTGTAAATATAAGTGTTCATAGAAGTCTAGGGTAGCCCTTGTGTTGATCTTTATGATATTCCATGGTAACAATGCTAAGTAGATATATGTGTATGGTTGGTATTTTGATGGATGAAGTAGGCCTATGTGATTTAGTACCAACTAATGTAGAAGATGTACCGTGTGTGTGAGCTAATTGCATAATTTCATTGATGCACTTGTGAGATGCCTGGTTAGTCCCACTGAAATAATTAAATGACTAGATTAGGAGGGGATCTTAGGCCGTTGTTGTTAAATAGTCACTTAGCCAAGAAAAACTGACTAACCAAATGAAATTGTCCCTTCGAACCAAAAGTGAGCCTAAATGGACCTTTTTTTTGTAATCACCCAAATTCACCTCCCCAATCTATCTATTGATCTTTGTTTTGTACCTGGTCTCTCCAAGGACATTGTGAACCTCTGCCAAGGGCAAAAGCCTAAGTTGAGGGTGGCTTAAGTTGGCCTTGGTCCTTTAGAAAGATGTTGTGAACCTTGACCTAAGCCAAAGGCTTAAATTGAGGGTGGCTAGTGCAAGGAGAGTAGAAAAATGAGTGTGGAAAAGAATAAAGTGATGAAAGAAGAAAAAGAAATGGGTTATGACCGTGAGCAAAGCAATGAGAGAAAAAGAAAGAGAATAAAAACGAGTGAATAAGCACAAAAATCACCTCCTGTACTATAGAAAGTTGGAAAAATAGGGGCAAGAAAATTGGTGACCAAAAAGCAAATGGCTGAGTCGAAGCAAGTTTCTGGGAGAGGTCGTTCAGCCACTTTAATCCTAAATATACCTCACCCGAGCCCGGCCTATGTTACAATACAAAAAAGTCCTAAAGTGATCTAAAAAGGCCATTCAAGAGTTAAGGTGGTGAAAATAAGGGCAAGTTCATGATCGAGGCGTGTGTGTCCACTAGAAGCCATTTCTGAGAGTGAGTGACTACATTCTAGTCTTTGTTTTACATGCTTACGTTAAGTGTGAGACTTCTTTGTGGTGAGGGCACTATCTTTTTCATTAATTGATTACTAACTTAACTGGGGTCTCTTTATTCCTAATCATATGTGGACTGACCATGCATGCATAATGTTTGCCTTAATCTTTGTGGGTCCATTTGGGGTGTGAGCACATTCTTGAACTTGTTAGCGGGGAATATGTCTTGAAAAAATTATGGGGTGATCCATAGTCTGAGTGAATACTTGGGTTTATGCATTGTTTGGTTGAGTTGTTAGTACTTGAGGACAAGTAAGCATTCTAAGTTGACGGTGTTGATAAGTCGTAAAAATACGACTTGTATAACGCTTTAAACAAAGAATTTTTGTGCGTTCTCAAGCAAACTTGTTATTTTGATGGTTGTTTTTATTCTTTTTCAAGAAAAATTATTGAGGCATAGATACAGGGACGAATGAAGATAAAATGAACGTAAAGAGGACAAAATATGGGTATTTGGAAGCGGCCTAGGTAACTAGAAAAAAATTGAGGCGAAGTAAGGGTCTACGTGGACCTCCACGACTCTGTGTGACTTTCCACGAGTTTTGAGGTCCTTTGTGGCCTCACACTTGGCTTTGTGGGATGGTATGGCAGTGCAAAATGGACAAGGCAAGCATGACAACATACTTTACGAGCTGTGAGAAATGAGATGGGTCGTGTGTTGGCCCGTTAAAGTGACGTGAAGGCATCACCATTGAAAGCAAGCAAACTATGTTAAGGGATGCTAGATGACCCACTAAATAGGCCTTCTGGAGTGACACAGCAATTCCACCTGTCGTCAATGTAATGTGATCACGTATCGTCAAAAGTTGAATATCCCGTGGTAAGTGTTGTGATACAGGACATGTCACGGGCCATATAACCAACCATGGTTCGTGACATGGCTCGTGACATCAAAGGAGAGATGGAAAACACCAAGGCTAAGGAAACAGTCCATTTCATAGACCGTCCAAACTCACACGACCCGTCTACTAGCGCGTGGAGTGCAGCTGGCGAGGAAACAAAGTGCAACCAAATGGACTGTCAAACAGTCCGTTTAGCTTTACACGGAGCATTTGGTGACTCATGTCCATGCCGACGAATTTTTTCTATTTTAATTAGGATTAGGTTTTCTTTATATATAAATAGTTATTTTACTTCATTTTTACTTAGTCTTAGACGGCTAGAGATAGAAAAGATTGAAAAATATAATTTTCTTAGAGATTTCATAAGATTTTGGTATTTTGCTTATCGAATTCAAGATTGTAACTTGTGGATTCATCGATTCTTCAATAATAAGTTATTTATTATGAATTTCTTGTATCATTACGAGTTTTCTTCTTTGAATATGTTAGGCTAAACCAACAACTAGGGTTGTAGAAACCATGACAAATCAATAAGATAGGCGAATATGGGGTAAATCTCGGGATTAATTAGCATATATATCGTAGTAATCTTCATTATAATTTTTTCCTTGATGAGTCAACACATTAGGGTAAGCCATGATTCATTACATGCCCGAAAGGGATGTTTTGATTAGGAAAAGTGTTCTACGATGAAAATTTGAGGTTTTTAACCTAGTCTAAGTACTTGAGATCGAAAGGTGAGAGTATTTCGGGGTTAACAACAAGGGTTAGTACGTAGACATTCTGAGACCGAAAGGTGATGAATGATATGCATTTAAGAGGGACCGAGAGTTGACTTAGATTTTATATAACTTGTTAGATCTTATATACGTAATCATGATCAAGTTTACCACTAGATTCGGCTATCGCATTAGATGTCATGGGGAACACAATCCTAGCTTAGCATAAATTGTTTGAATTCTAGTCGTTCTTGCACTCATTTATTGCTTTACTTTAGTAAATTAGTTTAAAAAACCAAAACCCCCCATATTTACTTTATGCACTTTTATTTCGAGAATAGATATTATATCTGAAAATAGTGATAATAGATATATTCTCATGTATTCGTTGTAGGATCGACCTCAACTCTGATTGAGTTCTACATTTGATCAACGACCGCTTTACTCTTCCGTTTGGAGTGTAAATTTGGATGTATCAGTGATTAGCCAAAGGGACTTACCTTAGGCAAAGGAGGTGGCTTGAATTACTAAAGGATTATGATATAAGAGTGTTATACCATCCGAGAAAGGCAACATAGTTATTGATACCTTAAGTAGGAAGTCCATGAATAACATTGTTAATATTGGAATGAAAAAAAGGAGTTGGTTAATCAAATGCATTGATTGGATCATTTGAGTGTTAGGTTGAGTAAATCTAACAAGGGTGTATTCTTAGTCATAATGGGCCAGAATCTTTATTGACAATGAATATAAAAGCAAAGCAAGATATGAACCAAATCTTAGTTGAGATAAACTAGTTAATGGTTGATGAGAAGATTGACGGTTTTCTCACAAGGGGGGAGATAAAGTATTTTGTTACTAAGGTTGGTTATGTATTCCAAATATTGATGGCCTAAGAGAGATGATAATGAGTGAAGCCCATAACTTTCGATATTCCATTCATTCATGGTCTACTAAGATGTATAGATATAAGAGGAAAGTGTACTTGTGGAATCGTACGAAGATGGACATAGCAAGATTTGTGTTAGAATCTTCAAATCGCGAACAAGTGAAAGTTGAACACCAATGACTAGGAGGTTTTTTGCCTAAAGTATTGAAATTTCTACTTGAAAGTGAGAAGATGTGAATATGAACTTTGTTATAGATTTGCCTCGTATGCAAAAGCAATATGATTCAATTTGGGTGGTAGTTGATAGAATGACTAAATGAACCCATATTTTACAGGTTAAAACTTTCTATAGTGCAAGGATTAAGCAAAACTACATATATGGGAATTGGTAAATCTTCATGGTGTACCTTTTTCTATTATTTCGAATCATGACACTCAATTCACTTTGTATTTTGGAAGTCATTTCAAAAGGTTCTTTTCACCCTCACACCGATGAACAAGCCGAGAGAACAACTCAAACTCTAGAGGAGATGTTGAGGGTCTGGGTACTTGATTTCAAAGGCAATTGAGACGATCACTTTCCATTAATTAAATTTACATACAATAATAATTATCACTAAGAATTGAAATGGCCCCTTTTGAGGTATAGTATGGGAGGAGACGTAGGTTTCTGATGGGAAGGTTTGAAGAAGGTGAAGTAGCCTTAATAGGACCCAAGTTGATGTTTGATGCTATGGAAAAGGTTAGGCTTATAAAATAAAGGTTAAAGGTTGCCTAAAGTCGTACTTGGATATAAGATTAAGGGAACTTAAATTCGATATTGGTGATTGGGTCTACTTGAAGATTTCACCCTTGAAGGTAGGTTTGTATATTAATCAGTTCAATTCAATTTTGAAGTTTATTGGTTCGCCTTATTGGTTTTGGTTCATAAATATGCTAAATCATTATAGAATTACTAAAATATTAGCTTATCAGTTATCAATTTATCGGTTATTCTTCATTATCGATTGGTTATCAGTATAACCGTTAAGATTTGACACAAAAAATTTTTTGTTGAAAATTACTTAGAAATAAAGTGATAAACCAAATGAACCATACACATGAGTTGATTGATTACATTTTTGTTCAAAAGCAAATACTATCACATTGTAGAATAACTGAGAGTTTGAGATAGTAAAAAATAAAAGTATGAAACATTTAAGGACTTTATATACCAAATGATACAAATATAATTATTTGATTCACTATCGGGCTATCGATTAATCCATTAAGAAAAACCTAAAATCATTAAGAACCCATTACTAAAATTACTAAAATGATAACTCATTATCAATAAACAAATAACTCTTTTTCGGTTTGAATAATCAATTTCAGTTCAATTTTGAACAACCCTACATGAAAGGTGTGTATTTTGGCAAGAAAGAGAAACTTTCTCATGAGGGTTCAACATGGTAGTTTTTAATGTAATAGATTTGGTGTTGGATGCCACGGGGAAGATGAACCTCATAAGGGAGAAATCAACGATAGCCCAAAGTCATCAAAAGTTGTATTCTGATGTTAGGATGAGAGACCTTGAGTTCCATGTATGAGATTAGATGTATGTGAAGGTTTCACTAATAAAGGGTGTGATGTGGTTTGGTAAGAAGGGGATATTGAGTCCCTGCTATGTAGGGGCTTATGAGGTGTTGGAACGAATTAGTAAGGTGGTTTATAGGTTGGACTTTTCATTGAAAATGACTACGATTCATCCGATGTTTCATATGGCCATATTGAGGAAGTTCATTGGTAATCCAAACTCCATTATGCCTTGAGAGAGTATTGAAGTTGAGGAGAACTTATCCTATGAAGAAGTTTTGGTTAAGATTTTGGACTGGCAAGTGAAGAGACTATGTAACAAGGAAGTGGTATCGGTTAAAGTGCTCCAGAGAAACCAACATAGTGCTACATGAGAAGCAGAGTCGAATATGATTTGATGATACCCTTATCTTTTTCATTATACTCAAGCCTAAGTTAATAGGTTCTTTATGCTCTAATGGTCTGAATCCTTTCATTTTTGTATTTTCATGTCATAACATGCACACATGCTCATGAAACTAGTTTTAGATGATATTTGTGGCAAAGGGTTGAAGCTTTTATAATTTTAATATTAAATTTGAATTTTTGCACTCATGTTGGGCCATCGATGTTCATTTTGATTTATTCAAGCTAACTCTCATCTGATTCGAGGATGAATGATCCTAAGGGAAAGATCCTATAAGGACCTATACTTCAAAAGATGGAATTGAGCCTTAACAATGCATTTTTCAGAAAATTTAGCTCGAAGTGCACTTCAAGGTACCCTTCATGGAAAATAGGTGCTCACTACTATCCGTGAAGGGGTCATGGAAGGTGCCTTAAGGATATTTGGGGACTACCTTGTGTAGGATGCACTCCACGAGATCCTCTATGGGTTGTGGTGCACTCCACGCCTCATGGAGTGGTTTGTAGTAGGCACACCACCCCATCCCAGGCCTCCATGCATTTCATGAAGCACACCTTGAGCCATGGTTCACTTCACGACTTGTGGAGGGTGCCCTTGAAGTAATTCGTCCAGTTTTTCAAGTGAGTTCTCGTAAGGGTATTTAGGTCCTTTCTATAGTTTCTAAACTTTTTTAGATGCGTTTAGACTAAAATACCCCTCCTTATGCTTTACTAACCTATTTAAAGTCTTTCAATCACTCCTCAAACACTAAGACTTAAAATCACTCTCAAGTCTAAGCTAGTGCTCAAGTGTAGAATTCACTGAAGAACTCGAAATTCAAGTCAAGTTCATCTTCAATCTTTCTAATCTCATTAAGGTATGTGATATTCATCCAATGGTACCTTTCATCCATATAGCCCAACCTATTTTCTCCTTATTTCATCTATTTTCAAGTATGATCAAATTAGGCTTTTTCATGATTTTGATTTCAAATGTCAAGATTATAACATGATCTACTTCTATATGATAAAATATGCCTGAATCACTCTTAATTTACATGAATTACATGAGTTCCATGATATTTCTCAATTATGCTATGATGATTATGGAAACTATGCATGAGTAACTGCAATTATGATTCAAATGATCCTCAATTCAATGATTATGCATATTTTCATTCATTGATCACGATTCTAAGATTGTTGGACATGAACCCATTCTTTTCTCCTATCTCTCATCACATGATTATGTATGTACAAGATTTTCAAACAAGCTTATGATTATGAATAGGGAATTTAGGACCTTGACATTGACTTGGGGTCCCAACGGGGAGATTTGAATTCCAAAAGGTGACCTAGGACCCTAGTATGTTATGAATTAGGGATTTAGGATCTTGAGGTTGACTTGGGGTCTCTAGGAAAGATTTTGGATTCTGAGAGGCAGCCTATGACCCTAGTAGGGGGATTTAGGACCTCGAGGTTGAGTTGCGGTCCTGATAGGTAGATTCAGGATTCCGAAAGGTGACCGAGGACCCTAGTATGAATTGAGATACTCTTATGCATGATATTTTGAACTATGAGACTATGATCAAGTCTATGATGATGCTATGCAAGTATGAACTATGATGATTTATTATGACTTATGATGTTTTAATGATAAGCATGCCAATATGTATATGCATTATGTATTTATGGAAAGTTGACTTAGCACTAAGAGAACCATGGTAGATTTCATTGTTCCATAACTGCGTTCCACTGTGGGAATGATGATGTTTCCCAATATGGATTGCTAGTGGATATTATGATATGATATGTAGAGTCCTATCATGGAAAGTAGGCTCCTTTTTTTCTAATATGGGAGTAAGACCAAAATTTCATGTTATAGCTTGCATGTTTTAGTGTCGGTTATATTCACGTATGTTGGTGTAGTAGTAGTAGTAGTAGTAGTAGTTATTATTATTATTATTATTATTATTATTATTATTATTATTATTATTATTATTATTATTGATATTATATACTAGATTGTATTGCATGTTCGCATACTTAGTATATCCAAACGTACTAATGCATACTTTATACCTACATTATATCACACTATAGGTGCAGTTGACTATCTTCCTCCTCACTCTCGTGCCTAGATTTGGATTATTTTCAGAGTCAGATTAGGTGAGTCCTCATGCTTTGAGGACGAAACCTATTTTCATTTAGATTGTATGTTATGTTGAGACTATCTTTTCTTTTTCATTAAGGGTGATCTTGGAACATGTTTTAGACCCGCCCTAATCTATGGATTAAAGGCTTGTTGGACATGATGTATTACTCTTTGGATTATACCTCTTATGATTTCATATTTCAGTCTATGGATATGTTTAACTTCTGCTTATTTTATACTCTTCTTCTTACCTTGAATGCTTATGATATGCTAAGAAGGCTAGCTTAGGGTTCTCTCGTGATCTCACTTGTCATGTTACACCTAGGGGCCTAGCTTGGATCGTGACAAAGCTTATATTAAAGCTCAAGGTTTTGAAGCATCCTAGAGAGTCCAACATGCCACATCAAGTAGAGCGCACTACATCTATGAATAAGAGGGTATGAGACATTTAGGAAATGTTTGACCTCTTTCATAATTCATATCACACCATTGAACATGTTTTGAGTCTTTCTAATTCTAATAATTATTCTTTGCACTTTAGAGAAAATGCCTCTAAGAAGAGTACCTGAGCCAAAAGAAGTCCTTGCTAATAAGGATCAAGCTCCTCATGACCTTTTTGGAGAGCAAGTCACAAATGCTGAATTCTAGATGGCTATTACTATGTTAGTCTAGGCTATGGCAACCCAGGTTGAATAAGATGTGGTTTTTCCTCTTCCCCATGTGCTTACCCTAGTAGCTAGGGTGAGGATTTTGCCTAATAAATCCTTTTGAATCCCATGGTTCAAAGATAGATGAGGATGCCCAAGAGTTCATTGATGAGGTATACAAAGTATTGACTATCATGGGAGTGACTTCAGAAAAAAAGTAGAATTGGTCGCCTATTAACTTAAGGGAGTGGCCTAGGTGTGGTTCACTCAATGGGAGTCCGAGAGGGTATATGAAGGTCCGATTTTGGTTGGGAAGAATTCACTGCATTCATGGATCAGTTCTTCCCACTTGAGCTTAAGGGAAGCAAAACAGATTGAATTTATCAATCTCAAATAAGGAAATATGATTGTGAGGGAGTATACCCTCAAGTTTACTAAGCTTTCAATGTATGACATATCTTTGGTTGCTAATCCTCATGCCAGAATAAGCAAGTTTATTTCAGAAATATCACACTTGGTTGTCAAGGAGTGCTAGACTACTATGTTTGTGAAAGAGATGGACATTTCTCGACTTATGACTTACGCCGAGCAAATTAAAGGTGAGTAACTCAAGGAGAGGAGGGTGAGAGAGTCCGAGAGGACCCAGGTTGAAAGTGGGTTCTCTAATGCTAGGTCTGGTGGTGGAAATTGTTGTCCTCAACAAGGCCAAGGTCATTTCAGGCTACAAATCAGAGGTTTGACAGGGATAGGGTGCCATACTCTAGGGTTTAAGGTGGTGGTGGACAAGGCTTTCTAAGATGCAGTACTATAGGAGAAACCATGTAGGGAGGTGTTTGGCAGGTTTTAGTGTTTGCTACTAATACGGCACAATGGGTGTTGTTACGACCCAAAATAGACCGTGAATGGTACCCACACCTAACCTCCTAAGTGGGCGAACCAATGATACAAATCCCAACCAATGTTAGCTATTCAACTTATAAAATATAATATTAATGCGAAAGCTCAACTTATAAAGCTAGAATAACAAAACCTATAATTGTTATTCCACAACCTTTTCCCAAAACCTGAAATCATTACATCAAGGACATCTATTCTTCAATACTAAGTCTAAGAGTAACAACACCAAGATAGATAAATAGAATAGTTTGTGTCCGAAAACTAAGGATATCATGCCATGATTGATAGAATCCAACATGATCTAGAAGGTTAGCTTACCCTAAAATCTGATATGTCGACGATCATCTAAAGCTGAGGGCAAGTCAAATTCAATGGAACACTCGATGCACTCCACAAAAGCAAAACAAAGAAAAATACAAATAGGAGTTAATATAAGCCACATGTACTAAGTAGGTATCATCGACCGACTCCAAATAGAAATTAATATGCATAAGTAATATCAGAAAATTAACTATAACACTAAACAGGTGGCAAGCAACCAGCAACAAGTACATATGACAATATCATAAAACAATTACCTAATCAAACAACAATATCAAGAACAAACATAAGGACTCAAGCTTCCACATCATATTTCCTTTAGGAGATAGGTTCTTTGAAATTGAGTACATTAAATTATTTTAACATGCTTTCTTTTATTATTATTATCATGCCGGAACATGGCACCCGATATAATATATATGTGTGTGTGTATGTGTGTGTGTGTGTCGGATGTGACACCCAATCCTATAATATCATGTAGAAATGTGACATCCGATCCATAATATAATATATATATATATATATATATATATATATATATATATGTCAGACATAACACCCGATCCTATAATATAAATATATATATATGTCAGACTTGACACCCGATCCTATAATATAATAATATATATATATATGTAGGATGTGACACCCGATCCTATAATATCGTATCGGAACGTGACACCCGATCCATAATATATAATTCATTATTCTTCATCATTACTTCTCACTTCATTACCAATGTTTCATCAAGCCTTCTTTGTTTAAGGCATCACTTTGAGAGATCAAATTCAAGATTATGGGTATCATGATCTTGGGATTGAAGACCAATCACAATATTATATTAGTCAACCAAACCACAACAATTAATTGAATAAAATATACATAACTTTACTCAATGACTATCAAACGCTATTAAAAGTTTCTCTATAACCTACCTCAACCGAAGAATCAATGAACCAAAATTAAGCAAGTTAGTTCACCACTGCTTTTTCTTTCTTCAATACCTCCGAACACTTTGAATCTACTAAATATACAATATTCATAAGCAATTGAGTCCGTAAACACCTATATTATTATATGTTTAGCATAGACCCAAAAGTTCATCTAATTCTATAATCTAGTTCTTAAATTCTAAGCCTAAGATTAAGTTTTAATTTATTCAAATAACATAAATCTAATAATATTTCTATATTATAATATACCTAATGATCAATTATCTATATTAATAAATATTATCAAACCTAAATTCTAATATGTAACCCGAGAATTACAATTTGCAGGCTATCAACTACCCAACATAAACTCTTATTAATATATAATGACTGCCTAATGATTATCCTAATAAAACAACAACAACAACAACAACATTACCCCAATGCCTCAAAGGCTCCCGCCCATTGCGGGGTAAGGGGGGGTC
>JAOTQJ010139291.1:0-39421 GCA_025642045.1 Solanum sejunctum | reverse complement strand
AATATACCGCAAGTTCCATCTTTTAAAGAAACTTTTCAAGAGAGCTTAGTGAATTAGAAAGTTTCTAGGGCTAGGATTTTCAGTTTTGAAGTGAGAGGATCCAAAAACACATTGCCTTTGTGTGGTGTGAAGTATCTTTGCGCTGTTTCCTGCTCCTATAAAGGTAATACTCTCAATCTTGTCTGCGTTCTTCCTGTTCGAACATGGATGTGTAGTCATGAATGGAGTTATCTTGTTGGGTTAATGTTTATCATGTTCGTTTTTGCTGAAGTTGAGAGCATGTTTGTTGTTCTTAATCAATTTCTGTAATGTATTTTGATTTAACACTGGACGAGCACTTGCTGGATTTCTTATTATACCTTGATTGGTTCAAAGCTTCGATTAATGACGTCTTAAGATAGTTCTTTTGCCCACTCCTTGTTTTAATAGTTTAAGTTCTGTATGGGGTAGTTTGACTTATTCTGAAATGACATGTGAATCTATGTTTTCTAGGTTGAGTATCCTCACTTTGCATCCCTACTTCAGTCTACTATTTTCAAGCTGCGATGTCTCGCGATGTCATTTGGCTCGTTTTAGTCTCCTTCTAGTAGTGTTTGCATCTAACAAATTTTCTCTGTAACTTGGCGCCAAATGTGGTTACTGGTGTCTTTACTGATATTCTTTCAGTACTTTGTTGTTATGTTGGTGATTCTGATTATCTACATAGTTGTTGTGGCTTCACTCAGCCTTTTGTTTGCTAGTTAAGGATTGGGTTGAAATATTCTCGACAAACTCATTATATGAGTGTGTAAGGATTGGACTCTTTCCACTTCTGTTGAAAGTCTTAGTATGTGCCCCTGTTGAATGGAACCCAGTTTTAAACTTCTATGTTGCTATTCTGACAATGTTAGAAATCTAGATTTTAATCGAGCTTCCATTTTCAATTGCTTCCAGTGTCATATTAGGCCTACACCTGCTTTCGTCTATCCATCCTATTGATTAGTTCAACTCGCATCTATTTCTTTACTTAAAAAATGATTAACCAGTCAAACAGTTGCCTACGTTTCCATTATTTTTTTCCCTTTTCCAGCAGTTTTTTCTTTTAACTGTGGTTAGTTCTCGTCGATATTTTACAACAATCTTTCTTCTTCATTTTTGTTTCTCTGTGACCAAGCATGATGAGTTAACTTAAAACTCATTTTGATTTACTGGTAATGGCTGTAACTCTCTTTGCTAATCTGATTTTTTTAGTTTTCTGTTTTGTGTAAGGAAGAATTCCAATTCGTGTTAAAATCAGATTCTTTGAGCTTTGCTTTCCATTTAGTAAAAAAGAAAACTGACTTGTTGGGTTTAGTTTTGCCTTAAGCTTACCATAGATTGAGATTCCATGGTTTCTTTAGTTTGTGCTCACATGTTTTATCTGTTCATCTTTGAGTTTGGTTAAAGGTTGCAATTGCAAGATAATGTTTTGAATAGCATATTGGTTTTAAGACTCTACTTGTCTTTCTATTTGATAAATTTTGTTTCATTTAAAGCTTGTGTCGCTAATCTCTTACTTTCTTTTTATTTGCATGAACACTATGGGAGCAAATGGAGTCCCAATTTGGGGCTCCCACAAAATCAAGTCTTATGGCTTGACACCATCATACCCGCGCATGGAGTCGATATTCTATGCTATCCCAAATAGCAAGCCGAACGAAGGAGTCTTGCTTAGAGTCATCCATGGCTATTCATTATTTTTTTATTACTTTCCTGCTAATTTATTTATTTATTTTTTTACAATATAAACTTGTTTGTCTTATTTGATATGTTATCACTCTTCACCCACATAGTTAGTATAGTATAGATTTTTGGGTTTGGTCACCTCTAATTAGAAATATATCGTTCCCATGACATTAGCTTTTATTATATTTCTAAAAAAAATTAATATTTTTTTAGGTCAAGCTATTTAAAAAGAATATTTTATTTTTCAAAACATTATTTCTATACACACAATTATTTTATTAGTTTGTACCTTTTTCTCATTCAAAATCATTATTGTATCACTTTTCCAAATTACAACATTTCATTTCCAACGCAAAAGAATTTTTTAAGTTTTAAGTATGTTGTCGATTTCAAAATTAAGATATTAAAATATTTTTCTAATTTATTTTTTTCTTGACTATTTAATACCCTTTGCATTTAATTTAGTCTAAATTTTATTAACTTAAGTTTGGTCGATAATCGTTTTTAACGAATCATAAAAGATGCCTAATCTCTTCCTTTTAGGATAACTAGAACCCTTACCTAGAATTACATAGGTTAAGTAGACTTTATAATGGAGTTTAAATTAGCAAATGTAGGTTTTCTAATTTATCTTAAAAATAATTAGGTGGTGACTCCTTAATTTGATTTAGGAATCACTAATATGTTGTAAACCGTTTGACTTCGGATTAAAATTGGGTATAACACCTACGAGCTAGTGATGATACAACGAAACAATGTTTATTACTACATTCATCTAATACCTTGCAGGGTAAAGGACATCCCATCAGTGGATCCATAATCACTAACATCAAGTCTTCTTTTTGGGACAATAGGGCAACATCTGATTTTATGGTTCAATCCTCTCCTACGCTAGCTATGTAGTTGTTGAGTTTGAGTTGAACTTGCTCTTACTCAATTTGGTGTTATTACTCCTTCCAAGACATTAATCTTATGACTAACTCTTCAATTAGTCTAATTGGACATTTGTCAACTCAATTCATCACATCAATTATCAACTCTTTGGTTAGGAACATTCTTCAAAGATTAGCTCATGACTCATAAAGACTCTCTATCACCCATCATTTCAATTTATAGTATTTAGAAAACAAAAGTAGAGTTAAAAGATTTATTAATTTTATAGACTTTTAGCCTCAAATCATACTCATGCATACCCATTTAACTGCAATATGTAAAATAACAAGGATTCATTGTAGGGTTCATATAGAAAAGTAAATAATCTATTTCAAGTGTTTAATTCATAAAAACTATTATTCATGCAAAATTATACAAGAATACATTAATATTCGAGAAAAGCTTTCAAGAAAACACTTACATAGAAGACTCAAGTGATTCATAACTCAATCAATCTGGGTTATGGGGCACATGGAAGAATGTAATCCATGTTCGAGTTAGCCTTACATACCTAGAAGTTTTCGAGTATTGGAATGACTTGGAACAAATCACAGGATTATCTTGAAACACTAGTTTTTTCTCCCCTTGAAACCTTGTTATAAGTTGACGAATGTGTTTTAGCGTAAAAAGGTTAATAGATATATTAGGAACTTATTTAGGTATAAAATTATCAAGTAAAGACTTAGAGAGGGTGGGAAAAAACCAAAATAACCCTTATTAAAACGATGCCAAAGTCTTTCACAGATCTATCTATGGCCCGTAGAAACTTCTACGGTTCGTAGAAACTTCTACGGTCCGTAGAAACCCATTCGTATTTTGGGCAAATTTTGGGATCTCTAAATTCATTTTACGAGTCCAAACCATAGCCTGTGGAAGCATCTATGACCCATAGTTGAGTCCGCCATGTCTAGAACTAAAAAAAGGACTTGCAGATGTTTTCTCACGAGTTAACAGGATGGGCTGTCATTCAAACCACGGCCCATAAGTTAGTTCGTAGTTTCACTCTTCCCTGGCAGTTCATAGTAAAATGACCATAACATTTTACTCCAAATTCCAAATGAAGTAAAATTGGTGGCGTTAGAAAGGTAATTGAAAGACCTTTAATTTGGTAGACCATAGGATGCGTAATTCTTTGTATGCTAAAAGTTATCATCATTTAAAGTTGACCCTTGTATAATCTAACAGAAGAAACTCAATTGATAGGAAAACTTTGAACTCGACTAAGTACCAGAGGTCTCTTATTAACCCAGTCCACTTCACATATATAAGAATGAGTCTTGAAACATAGGTGCATGTAAGAATAGAGTTGTGGGGTGTCACAATAATGATTTAACTCAACCTGGGTAATGTCCTAGCACAAGTCAAAACAAACTTAATAAAGTCAATTTAATACATGAGTTATGTATTTGTATAGTAGTTTTGTTGATGTGAGGGGAAAGGTTGAAGCTCGACAAATGAGATAATCATTTTTGCTCAATAACCATTGTTTGATGCAATCTTTAACTTATTCATATCTGTATCCAAGTGTCCCAATGGTCTCTTCAAGCTCAAATTCCGCATAACATATGGCACAAATCTTTTCAGTTTCCATGAGATTATTTGCTCCATATTTAGGCACAACACCACATATGATGAGTTTTTATTTTGAAATGTACTCCAATATGACATCCTCGATATTCTCTGGATTGTTCCCTTCGAGCTTGAAGAACCTAGATTTGGAAGGAATCAATCTGACATCCAATTCACTGTCAAGAATCTCAAGACTACCCAACCTTCAAAAACTGCGTCTAACAGACATAGCAATCGAGGGAGAGAAAGAATGGAACATGGAAGAAGTCACCGTACTGAAACTCATATCTCTAAAATTGGATTGTATGTATTTTTCTAAATGGCAGGTTGATGGAGAGAAATTCTTTCCCATGCTCGAGGAATTAGTAACAGTTTTGGGGATATAGCTTCATTAAAGTCCATCTCAGTCATGGGAAGCCGTCAGCTTAAAGAGTCGGACCTCAATAATAAGCAATACATTGCAGAATTGATGGGAGAAGACAAGCTTGAGGTACATTGCTAAGTTGAGTTTGCAGAGAAATGAAGTCATCTTAAGTCCTTATCGCTCCAGGGAAATCACTGTTAGTATATTACATCTTAGATCCTACATTATGTTCATTTTTTATTTACTAGTTTTTCGACACATGCGTTACGCGTGTTATCAAAAGTTAATTGCATATAAAAAATAACTTTATTTTTTTTATCATCACAATGACCAAAAATAATAGTAATCTTTTTTATATTCGTAAACACTGCAATGATTATAAAAAATAAAGTCCAGTTACTCATATGACAAAAGTTTTGAAGCTATTTCTTGAAATTTTTATAATAATTTTAGCAACAATTTCAATTTTTTAAAATTTCTTTTGAAATCAACCCTCTATGTAAGTGGTAAAAATACATTAACAATAGCCTAAAACATCAATATTCATAATCAATTATAATTTTTTTATATTTAGAATTCACTCTTGAATTAGGACAATTCTATATAAATAATTGTCTAGGCTATGAGGAAAAAATATTATTATTTTTTTAATATTTAAGATTTTAAAATTAACTAAAATTTTGATTATTAAATATTTTGTTAATCAAAGTATGTACTAAGTACTATAGCAAATTTACAAAGAAAATAGTAATTAAAATTAGGTTGAAATATTAAACTACTCCTTTTATATTTATGAATTTTTTAAAAATTAAATTTTAACTAGTTAATTATTTAACTCATAATTATTCAACTCCAAATTATTACTTTATATACTCATATAAATTATTAACGTCTCTATACTATAGGTAATTGAATTGATTTTCTCATCTTTGCCTGTTCATAATTGTCACAACTCGGTACCGGTCATGATGACGCCTGTTAGATCCCACCTACGGGTAAACCAATTACCCAGGCCCCAGGGTACCTGTCCTAACTTTCTAGTCAAATCATAGCCAACATAACAATATAAATAATTGAAACCTACCTAGAATCTGGAAGTCAACTGTACAGAGCTACTAGAGACTCAAGATAAAATATACATATTTATGTATATAACCAAAATGACAACCTATAAATGCATCCAAATTACATATACAAGGCTAGTGTCTGAATACAAAAGATGGTCATCATTACAAAAAGGGATTGCAGAATATCCAGAGCTGCTGATGTTCACCAATGTCTCTTAAATCACATGCACACCCCTAACTTAATGACTGTGGCTAGTACCTGGACCTGCACCATGGGAAGATACAAAAATGTAGTGGTGAGTACCGCTAACAGGTACCCAGTAGGCATCATTGACTGACCGAGTGAAGTACTGTAATATAGAAGGCTTAAATATAGAGAAGTGTCGTAAATGTAGCAAATCGAAACTCTGATCCAAGAGTAAACATGTCTGGAGAATCACTGAACCCCAATTAAACCAACCCAAGTGGTGTGCAATGATACTAACTGATGAAACATGAGTAGGCCCAAAATACAACTGTCATTAGACTGAGACATCATGTTGTACGCGAGTGCAAGGCCTTAAGATCTATGCTTGTCGATTTGGCCCTCATAAGCCCAGAAGGTATACCCACGCACAATCTAACTAATAGAATCACCACTGAACTCACAAACCACCACGAAATCCAACTCTCAATATCACATGATCCAGAGGTCAACTGTACGTGGGTGTAAGGCCCTAGTGTCTAAGCCTGAACGCCTCCTGAGCCCCCATAAGCCCAGAAGGTACACCCATGCACAATCAGGGTGTGTATAGGTGTGTGGATCCACAGGTAACCAAGTAACTAATATCACACATGGCCTCGAACCCCTAAATATCAATTAGGCCTCAAACCCCCTTCCCGACCTGGCCTCCGGTCGGGGCAATTATCTAGGGCTAGATGGTATGACAATATATATAATGGTGGGATGTATCCCCTGCGGGAGAAAGAATCCCCCTAACACAATCAATAGGTCCTCGAACTAAAAAATAATCAATTGGGCCTTGAACCCAGGAATGATTAATCAGCTAGGCCTCGAACCAAAGAATAATCAACTGGACCTTGAATCCAGGAATGATCAACTGGGCCTCGAACCTAGGAATAGTCAACTGGTGCTCGGACCTCAGAATCGGCATCAGCCACCCAGCATCTTATTGTGGTCATTAGAATCGAACCACAGGGTGCGACTCTCGGGTCTCAAATACTCTAACTTGACCATTGGAGCTCGAATAGCGATGAGGAGTGTCATCTAGGCTTGAGGTATCGAAACAGTTTCTCACTCACTCAATCTGTTCGGATCAAGAACTCTAAAGTCATATTATGCCCAAAGTGAACATAGGCAACGACACTAATAGCATATATATACCACACAATCCTGACCACACATTCGTATATCACTATCCCTCAAATAACACTAGTTAATCCCAACCGCAGGTAAGGAGAATAAATGCACAAGGACTAACAGTTGTATATAAAAGTATATATATCTCACAAAGTAATGTAGGGCCATGCCCATCCAAAGCTAAATACATCATGTTCCAGTCAATCACGAGTGCTTTAAGTAACTATAGACAATCACCCAAGTATCTGTGTGGCTCTATGCAGAGTGTATCTAGGGCAGCGTCAACTTAAGCCTAGGTTAAAGCCCAGGCAGAACAAAAAGCCAAAGAATAAATGACAGGCTCCTAGACCCAAAGTATCAACAAGGTCCTAGACCTAAAAATAATCAACAGGTATATCACAAAAATCCAGAACAACCCAGTCCACTAAAGTCATATATATATAAATACACACACACACTAGAGTCAATCCACAACATGGTATATAATCAACAACAACTTCATAGCCAACATATATCAGTAGCATTAGGCTACATGTTCATACAGATAAGAGTTAAGCCCGAATACATACCCGTCTAAAGGCATTAGCCCATATATAGTCTTTGCTAGGTTTTTCATAGTTCTATAGTGTCAGAACTCAGCTACTATAGTGGTCACAAGTAGTATGGTCTAGAATAACCATAAGTATCCCAAAATAACTGTAGTCACCCTATATGCTAAGTACAACGACTAACCAGGAAGACAGGTGTTAACAAATCATGACAACAGTGTTAAAATGCATAGCAGGAAGTATAATTGGCAATTAGCTTCACGACATATATACATATCTTACTCAGGACTTTCAACCACAACAACTCCCAATATACATGTATTCTAGCTCAGTCTAGAGGTAAAGAAAGCTTAGCCTACCTGAAAGGCGAATCCAAGTTCTCCTGGTCATTCCATGCAAGTTTACCCTGTTTGACCACCTCCAAATGCTGCTCAACTGTTAAAATATGAATCACAACATAAACATGGTTTTTTTGACTGTTATATCTCGAGAAACGGGAGAGAATAGGGCAATTACGACTAAAACAACAAAAGTGAGGCCCATGCTCGAAATACCAAACCAACCCCGTTAAATGATATTCACATCACCCTAAGTCTATAACCAAAATTTGAGCTCAAAACGAGGCTCGAAATAATCAGAAACAACCTAAAACTGAAGTGACATTTCTTATCGACTTATACATATTATACAACATCTTTCTCTCCAGATTGAGCAAATATTACTCTTAAATTAGTAGAATCTGAGTATATCACAGTGCAGTTCAAAAAGTAGTACAGTTTAGACCCAAATTTCACTTAATTCCAATAAGAAATGGTAGAGATATCATATTTTGAATTTTTCTGAAAAAAACAAATGTGACCAACTGCTAAATCATTACTTTTACACCAAACGGAGTTCTATCAATTAATTCTGACACTACCACAATGTGCAACACTCAAATACACACAGAATGGACTCAAATTTCATTAAATTTTGACTCAAAAAGAATAAAAAATTGCATCTCGAAGTTTCCAAGAACACTACTCGAAATACAGTTGAAAAACAATTATTTTTACCTCAAACAGAGCACCTAAATCAATTTTTGATACTTCCACGATATTCCCTCGAAAAAATACACAAGTTACCTTTTGAATAGTCAAAATTGAATCAAAATAGAAGAAAATATGGTTGATCGAAGTTTTGCTTCTTGTTTGTACGAGTCTGGAACAAATTTTGGATAAATACACCCTTTGCCGCCTTTGCCACGTGACGACCTGTGGTTCAGCCACGTCATAGGCCACCTTTTTTTTAGCAATAGTTCAATTTAATTTTGATATTCCAGCCTCATCTGATGTCAAAAAAATACAATCTGTCCCATTTTTTAATATCAAAGTTTATCGAAGGGGCCAAAATATATCCAAAAGCCCCAAAAATTGAATGAAATGTCCACATTTTAGATCTAATGGTACGGTCAGAATTTTCATTTTGGGCACATTTACCAATGACGTTAACTATTGACCCATTCCGGTGGCTAAATTTGTTAAACTCAATATAATAACACCAGACATGCTCCTAGCCTAATTTGGTCGTTCCGGAGCTGATGGACCCGCCAGAATTCCACTCTAAGGTCATTTACTAGGACTTTACACAAAAATTTATTTTACAGTTACAATCTCTCATTTAACTCGAAAAGCTGTATAATTGTCAACGATTCATCTGACGACTGACCAATCAATATCAATAAGTCATAAAAATTGAAGATACTATTTAAGTGCTCAAACTGATAAAATATTTGCAGAACCGCAGAACTAACCTGGAAGGTCATTACAATAATAAATTAAACTATTGCATCAAATTAATACAATATTTATTTAATTTTGTTTAAATAAATTTTGTATTTATTTCAATGATAAGTACTATTTATATATAATTTTTAGATTGACACGATATATACATGCAAAGTGTGTATTGCCCTTCATAAAAGACTCCTTGTTAGAGAAAATTATCTTTTCACTATTTTTTTAATTTATTATTTGCGATCTTTTATTTATTTAGTTTTATGATTCACTTTTGGATTAAAATTTCTTTATATTTAGAATTCACTTTTGATATAGGGTTATTTTATATAAATAATTTCCTAAAATTTTGACTATCAAATATATTTTAAAGAAAAGTATACAATATAACAAATTTAAAAAGAAAAAAATCAGTAAAATTATGTTGAAAAGATTAAACTACTCTTTTTATATTTAGGAATCTTTATTATATTATTTAACTTCTAATTAGTCAACTCCAAATTATTACATTATATATTCAAAAACTATTAACATACATTATAAGCAATTGAATTGATTTTCTCATCTCTACTATTTTACAATGAACTAAATTATTTTGCATCAAACTAATAATATTTATTAAATTTTTTATATAAATATTATATTTATTTAATAAAAAATACTATTTATATATAAATTTTAAATTAATGAGACACATATATACATAGCACATCGACTGAAACTAGTTGTAATATAAACATATAAATTTATGCACCTACAAAAATTACTTTTTTTTAGCAGGACAAAAAATAACTAATATCATAAATTGGAGCAAACATAATTGCAAATGGAACCCCACGTAGTGAGACATTATTAGTGGGCTTATCTTCTTACACCTTTACAACTCTCCAAAGGAAAAGAAAAGATTCTAGGCACACCTTTAATTTCCTTCATCATCATTCTTATTTTTTCTTGAGAAGTTGAAAGGAAGAGGCTAAAAAAGAGCTAATTTTGGTTTGATCAGTGAGAATGGAAAGAGGAAAAGAAAATGAAGAACAATTACAAGGGGAAGAAAACAAATCATTGGAATGTCATACAATATTTATTTATTTATTCACATAATTAATCTACTTTTGTAAGTATATTTGTTGCTTTATCGAACTTAGGTTGTGAACATAATTTGTATAACTTATAAAAATCGATGATTCAATCTTTCTTTTTTTTTTTTTTTTGTATAAGCTAAATTCTATATACAAAATCATATGTTATGGTTCAAGGGCACATGAGTTATATTGATCTAAAGTCAAAATTATTTCGTGAATAAATAAAAAAAAAGTTTTATATATTGATGCTGTAATAAAATAAATCACAATAATAGCAAGATAAAATGAATATAAGGGCAATAATATAATCAAGTTGTGTATTAGATCTTAAGAATTGGGCCTTGGTGGCCTAAGTATAGTGTGTTCAGAACGACTCTTGTAATCTAACTCTTCCTTGGACACCGCGTATAGCGAGAACTTAGTGCACCAGCTGCCTTTGTTTTTTTGCTTTAAGTTTTGAGTTGTAAGAGACCAAACATGTAGCTTATATATTAGGCTATCATGGAGAAAGTCCTATGAACTTGTCTGAATTATCACGTTTTTGTGAGTTTCACATGCCAAGTATCAGTTGTACCCTTTTTTCTATCTGAAGTATAGTCATCTATGTTTAAAAAATTTTGAAAACAACATTTGGTCTTTTTTCAGGTGTCATCCATTGTGCTTCGCGAGGACATTGCCATTCTTCTAAATTTCATAGAGAGGTTAAGTAATGGAGCTGATGTTTACATTCAAGATCTGAGATTGAAGCTGATGTTTGTGTCAGCATTTTCTCATCTTCATTACTCTTTCTTTTTGGAAGGTTGTCATTACGAAATGTCTTGCATATCAAATGAGATTCATGATTTGGTTCAGTCACTTTTGCATCAGAGTGGAGAGGATATGCTGGTTAATTTAAAGTATAACATTTTTTTGCCTCGTGAAAAATATCAGAAGTTATTTTAGCTCACATAGCTATGCTGAACCAAGTCGTATGACCATGACCGAGGATCATTTGGTTGAACTTTTGGATGCCATCCTCATGTTTCTCCGATATCCACCCAAATGTTGTTCTGAGTTGATTTTCCCTTCAATGACTCGATATGAGCTTCTTCAAAATGTATTTGGCAATTTAAGAGATTTTCATAGGTTGAACATAAATGGTTCCGTGGAGTGTGAGGCAGTTGAATATGTGTTGCCTCAACTTCAACTTATGGCTAAGAGAGTAGTAAACTTCTGTTTTAATCTCTTGGATTATCGACTTGATGAATTCGATGAATCACATATCTCTTGAGTTAACTCCAAGCTAGGTAAACTACTTGTGGAGGTTATTCCTGTTGAACTGTAGGTTATGCACATATGTTCTACAAATTTGAAAGCTTCAAAGTCGGAAGAAGTTGGACGCTTCATCAAGCAGCTCCAAGAAGCCTCTCCGAATGTTCTTAGAGAATCTCTAATTCATCTGCAAGAGTACATGGTTCGTGTTGTTACTCCTAGCTCCTACGTGACTAACACTCATGTCATGATAGAGTTCCTATTGATTATTCTTACTGACGTCCCCAAGGACATTATTCATCATGACAAATTGTTTGTGCTCTTGGCACGTGTTGAAATACTTACAAAGGAGGTATTCGTTTGTGTTAGCAACTTGGAAGAGAATATGAATGCAACAAGCAGTGCAGGTCTACACTTGCTGGAAAAGATTGAACTCCTCAAGGAAGATCTAAAGAATGTTTTCTTGAAAGACCGTGAAGACTGTTTTCTTGAAAGACCGTGCAGACTCATCTCAGCGCTGCTTCCCCATGAGTGATGGATCGCTCTTCATGAATCTTCTACTCAGACACTTAAATGACTTGCTCAATTCCAATGCTTATACAATTGCTTTGATAAAAGAAGAAATCAGGCAGGTCAAAGAGGACCTAGAGCTCATAACATCGTTCTTCAGGAAAGTTGAGCAAGAATTTAATAGAGATCTCTGGGCTCGTGTTCTAGATGTGGCATATGCGGCTGGACATGCTATTAACTCAATTATTGTTAGAGATCATGGTCTCTTACATCTTGTCTTCTCACTTTCTGATACCGTAGAAAAGATCAAGCTTGTCAAGAAAGAGGTCCCAAGAGAAGATATCCAAGAACACAAGTATCGTTTTTGCAAAGTCTCCCAACAAGCCAGTTGAAAACAGGTCATCAACAGCTGATAAAATAATTGCCGGTTTTGAGGAGGAAAGAGAGTGGATAATTAGGAAGCTCACCAGCGGACCAGCTAAGATAGATGTCATTTCCATAGTCGGCATGCCAGGGCTTGGAAAAACTACTTTAGCTAACAGAGTTTATAACGAGAAGTGTATCGTTGATCATTTTGATGTTCGTGCTTGGTGCACAGTCGACCAGGAACGTAATGAGAAAAATTGTTGCAAAAAATTTACAATCATGTCATTGGTTTGAAAGAAAGATTCAGTGAGGATGACATAGACGATGACGTTGATGATAAGCTGCGAAAATAACTATTCAGAAAGAGGTACCTTATTGTCTTGGATGACTCATGGGATACTGCAACATGGGATGAGATAACAAGACCTTTTCTATCTGAATTTCAGAAAAGAAGCAGAGTTATTTTAACAACAAAAAAAAGGAAGTGGCTTTGCATGCAAAATACCACAATGATCCTCTTGATCTTTGACTGCTAACACCAAAAGAAAGTTGGGAGTTATTAGAGAAAAGGATATTCAGAGAAAAAAGTTGCCGTGATGAACTAAAGGATGTCGGAGAAAAGATAGCCCGAGAGTGTGATGGGCTTCCTTTGGTACTTGATTTGATCGGTGGAGTCATTGCACGGAAGGAAAAGAAAGAGGCTTTGTGGCTTGAAGTTCTCAATAATTTGAGTTCCTTTATTTTTAAGGATGAAGAGGAAGTGATGAAGATTGTACGATTAAGTTATGACCATTTATCAGATCACCTAAAGCCGTGCCTGATTTACCTTGCAAGCTATCCAAAGGACGAATACATTAGAATATCTGATTTGAAATATGTATGGAGTTTCGAAGGACTGATGGAACAGACTGAGATGCAGGTTTATATCGATGAGTTAATTAGCAGTAGCTTGGTATTAGTTTCCAGTGAGAGATGTGCATCCCCGATTTTTCAAATTCATGATCTTGTGCATGATTTTTGTTTGAGAAAAGCTAGAAAGGAAAAGTTGTTTGTCTTGACAAATTCTACTGCTCAGTCATCGTCTTCTTCAGATCTGATGCCACGTGGAATGACCATTCATTATGATCAAGATTTCCCTCCATAGGATGTAAACTTTGTCATGCTCGATGCAGAAAAGGATTTCCACTTCCCTACAAGTGTCACCTAAGGCACTTGAGGCTTCTTAAATCGTTGGAGCTGCGGGATATACATTGACAGATTCTTTGCTGAATGAAATCAGCATGCTTGTTCGTTTGAAGTTCTTATACATTCGGACTGTGGCAGAAGCTCTCCCACCGTCATTTTCAAACCTCCGCAATATAGAAACTCTTGTGGTGGATAGCCGCATGGTAGTATCACCTGTTATTTGGAGTCTTAAAAAGCTTACGGAGATGTTTTCTCTTTGATCCGTTTATCTACGAACCAATAGTGTTAGATGAGGACTCAAAGCTAGAGAATTTGAGAACATTATATGGTCTCCACCTTCCTGGTTCAGAAGATATAGAGGATATTTTCCAAAGGTTTTCGAATCTTCAAATCCTTAGAGTCTTGATTGAACAACTACCGAATAGATCAGAAGAGAAGATTTGTTTTCCATGATTTGATGTCCTTAATGAATTTGAAAAACTTTGCCTACATGTTTCTTGGGATTCATTCAGCGAATATACACATGAGTTCCCTTCGAGCTTGAAGAAACTGGATTTGAAGGGGATCAATATGACATCCGATTCACTGTCAAGAATCGCAAGACTACCTAACCTTCAAAAACTGCGTCTAACAAACATAGCAATCGAGGGAAGGAAGAATGGAACATGGAAGAAGTTACCTTCCAGAATCTCATATCCCTAAAATTGAATACTATGTCTTTTTCTAAATGGCAAGTTGATGGAGAGAAATCCTTTCCCGTGCTCGAGGAATTTGCAATACTATTTTGTACTGAGCTTATAGAGATCCCAGACAGTTTTGGGGATATCGTTTCACTAAAGTCCATCTCAATCGTGGGAAGCCCTCAGCTTATAGACTCGGCCTTCAATATTAAGGAATACATTGCAGATATAATGGGTGAAAACAACTTGAGGTATACTACTGAGTTGAGTTTGCGACGAAATGAAGTCATCTTAAGTCCTTATCTCTCCAGGGAAATCACTGTTAGTACATTACATCAACTTCTTTACTACATTATGTTCCTTTTTCGATTTATATTTTTTGAATTACTTCATGAACATGTATAATCTTCTTTGTAGTGAGCTCATAGGCTTCAGAATGCTCTATCTATCCTCACACATTTATGCCTTCTTCAAGGTGTTTCAGTTTATTTTCTTGATTACATTGTTTTTTATGCTTCCTGTAGTATTTATTTTGTCTTGAGCCCTCCGTATGTTCGTCGATATGTGCTACTGAAGCTAGAGGTCTCATTAGGTAGAAGTAGGGTCTGCATACGCTCTACCCTCCCCAGACTCTACTTGTGGATTTCGCTAGTATGTTGTTTTTGCTGAACTATCCATTCAGGACGAATATTTTGTTTCTTTTGCTTAAATGCTTTGTAATGTTTGCTCGGTATTTGTTTTGTCTTTGTTTCCTTTGTATGTTCGTTGATATGTGTTAGCTTGAGTCGAAAGTCTTTCGAAAACTACCTCTCACCTTAATGAGGTGGGGAAAAGGTATGTGTACACTCAACTCTTTCCAGATCCCACTAGTGAAATTTCACTAGATATGACATTGTTGTTTTTGTTAAACTATCCTTTCAAGATGGACATTTTGTTCCTTTTGTCTCACGTACATAACAAATGATACGGGGTAGAACGTTTTAGTGTCAACAAGACTAGACTACTTTGAATTCTTTACACTGTCGGTGCACGAAAACATTAGCTCTTTTAAATATTCAGCTAATGCGATATTCTTTGTTTTTCTTGTTAGAAATTGGGGATAGGGTCAAAAGATGCAGGCTCAAATGGACATCAGTACGTGGACCATACGAGTATATAAAATGAAAGAATGAAACATATAAAGGTAGAATATCATCAACTCAAATAACTCAAATCAAGAAAATAGGAAACTCAATCAGCATGTCAAGAGTATAAAATAAGAATATAGTTTAGACAATGACCACTCATATACCATCTAATCCAATCCACTCAAAGTACTATCAAGACCTATATGAAAGTTTCTCTAAGCGACAACCATAACCTATGAGTCAGTGATGATATAATTAAGCAATGTCGTTACCACATTCACCTAATACCTTGTCGGGGTAAAGGACATCCCATTAGTGGATACATAATTACTAACATCAAGTCGTCTTTTTGGGACAATAGGCAACATCCGATTTTACAGTTCAATCCTCTCCTATGCTGGCTATATAGTTATTGAGTTTGATTTGGACTTTTTCTTACTCAATTCAGTGCTCAATACTCTTCCCAAGACTCAACATGCTCATAAGACATTAATCCTACAATTAACTCATTCAATTAGTCTCATTGGACATTTGTCAACTCAATTCATCACATCAACAACTATCAACGATCTTTGATTAGGAACATTATTTAAGGATTAGCTCATGACTCATCATTCAACATATCAAATCATAGTATTTAGGAAACAAAAGTAGAGTTAAAAGATTCGTGAATCCTCTAGACTTTTCAAGCTCAAATTATACTCATGCGTACCCATTTAATTGCAACATTTAAAATAACAAGGATTCATTGTAGGATTTATGTAGAAAAGTAAAATCATCTATTTCAAGTATTTAGTTCATAAAAACTATCATTCATGCAAGATTATACAAGAATACATTAGGATTTAAGAAAAACTTTCAAGAAAACACTCATAGAAGACTGAAGTCATTCATAACTCAATCAATCTGGGTTATGGGGCACATGGAAGAACATAATCTATGTTCGAGTTAGCGTTACATACCTAGAAGTTTTTGAGTGTTGGAATGACTTAGAAGAACTCACAGGATTATCTTGAAACCGTAGTTTTTTCTCCCCTTGAAATCTTGCTATAAGTTGAAGAATGTGTTTTAGCATAAAAAGACTGAATAGATATGTTTAGCGACTTATTTAGGTATAAAACTGTCAAGTTAAGGCTTTGAAAGTGTGGAAAAAATAACCCTTATTAAAATGATACCAAAGTCTTCCACAGGTCGACCTATGGACCGTTGAAACTTCTACAACCCATACAAACCCATTCATAAACTTTTGGGTAAATTTTAGGCCTCTGAATCCATTCTATGAGCCCAAATCACAGCCCCTAGATGCATCTACGATCCGTAGTTGGGTTTGTCATGTCTGGAACTAAAATGAGTTTAAATCATACAAACTTTTTTTTAAAAAATAATTTGCACAAAAAGGATGTAATAGGAATTACAGTAAAACACAATTTTATATCATTGTTAAGTTTGATCGGGAAAAGGTAAAAAAATTAGAAGTTGCTTGAATTGATTAAAAAAGAAAGTAAGATAAATAAATTGAAAAACAGAAAGTACAAAATATCTAACTATTATATGTTTGGTTCTCAATTTTTCACGACCAGTTTGATTCAATTTAAGTTGGGTTCTTCGATACGGCTAAATACGATAAACTATTCTCTGTTTTAATATTTAAGTGTATTGACTACATTATTATTGTTCATTTGAAAATGATAAGCTCTCTAGTCTCTACTAATAAAGACCTATTAAGTAATTCACATAGATGTGGTTACATGGACAAATTATGGTAATTGTAGAAGTTAGATATTATGACTCGGTTACATGGACAAGTTAATTTCGTGGGAGAACTATCGGTAAGTATCAATGCTGTCATATATCAACAGGTATATTCTTTATGTTCATCTCAAAATTGGTGCCAAGGCTAAGGAAAACTATAATACCATATATATTTTTCCTTATATGTACTTACCTTAATGACATACCATATATTGTAATCCATTAATCTTAACATATAACAACTAGGAGGAAAAATAAATTTTTCTTGTATATCAAAGGTATATAGTGCGTCATATCGATCCATAATTAAAACAACTTGTCTTAGTTATTAAGTTTTAAAACATACATAAAAAGAGGTCTTGCAAACTTACTAATACAATAAAATTTGTCAAATAAATCTCTAAGTGCTATTTTGTATCGTCTTTGTTGATGTGAAGGGCAAAACTGAAGCTCGACACACGGGACAATCTTTTTTTCTTAGCAACCACTTTTTGATGCAGCATGCATGATATTCATGTTGGCACCCAAGTTTCCCAATGGTCTCTCCATGCTTAAATTCCTCATGACATATGACACAAGTCCCTTCATTGTTCATTGGATTATTTACTTTGTCATTAGACGATAAAACAACATGATGAGTTCTTGTTCTAAAATACCTCTGTATATCCTCCTCCTCAGAAGCCTGATGGAAAGACCTTCTGATTGACTCAAAGTGATTACTCCTATGACCTTGTAGATTCGCTATCACACCTGGTCTTAAGATCCTATCTATTGTATCACGGTCACTAACATTTCTTATAACAATACCGAAAGAAGAATCATGTGAGTTACTCATCCTTAAATAACAATAATAAAAGAACAAATTTAACAAAAATAATGTTGAGATGACTTTTGAGTTCTGGACAAGAACACAAGCATCAGAAAATATTGTACAAAAGTTTAGAGTGACACCAAAGCTATATATAGAGATGGCCTATCATATTTCATACTCTGAATGGGAAATTAATCAGTTGTATTCCTAGTTGATTATATTTGGAAAATTAATAAATTGTATACCAAGTTCATGATTTGGAAACTTAATAAATTATATTCCTAATTCATGTGGGAAATTAGTAAGTTATATTTCTAATTTATTTGGAAAATCAATAAGTTCATAGAAATGGCTTATCAAATTTCCTACTTCATTTTGGAAAGGTAATTAGTTTTGTACCTAACTTATTTTAACGCATAAATGAAAGGAAATACAATAAACTTATTGTGGAAGCAATACAGTAAAACATGTCCTTGTTTATATAATTTGATTTTTTTTTTTTAAAAAAAAAGGTAAATGAAAAGGTTGGAAAAGGACAACGAATCAAATTAACTTTTCACTAGATTTTCACCACTTTTCGTGGGGAATGACATACTAAAGAAAATAAACATATTTATTCTTCAATATAAAGTTAATTAATTGCTTAAATTAACTGTATTAAATAAGCAAAAATTTAATTAGATTTATCATAAAAATATAGGGTTCTTTTTTTCCAAGTAATAATCAAGTAAAATGATAATTAATGAATTAGATTGATATGAAATGCCAATTTAAAGAATAATTTTGTCAAACTTTCAAAATCTACTTATTCTTAAAAGCATTTTCATCAAACACAGTTTATGAAAAAAACAATTTCAAATATTATAATTTTGGTATTTAGAAAATACTTTTGTAGTATTACATAAGTAGCTAGTTTGTGTTAGCATCAAATTACAAAAAATATACAAAAAAAAAAAAAGGATTAACACTAAAATTGATATTATTATTATTTAAATTTATAACTTTTTCAAAATATTATTATGAGATAATTTATTTAAGTTTATTATTTTGTTTAACTAAAATAAAAAAATAAAATCACAAAATTAGAAAGAGTGGAGCAAGACCAGAAAGCTATTTTTCTTTAAAAATAAAATTATAAGATAAGTAGATAGTTGATTTGTCTTAGTATGTCGTACCCATGCCTTGACATGATTTAGGATACAAGAAACAATGAAATCTTAAAGAATAATAATAGAAATAAATTAAGGAGTGCTTTCAATAAGAATAACTAAAAATAGTAGAAATAATAAAGAAAGCAGAAATCTAGAATTCTATATGGACATCACAGACAATAATAATACATGAATCTAGTGATCTTACAAAATGATAATATAAAGATGAAAATATAAAGAATCAAAAGAAAATTACTTTTTTAATAATTTAAATATTTAAAGCATCTAATCGTAAATTAAACTCGAACTAGTTAGAGGTCCAACTTCTTTCAAAGAATTTTTTAATCTCTCAATATCTAAAAACATTTATCTCTAATAAACAAAATACTTTAAGATTAAATAAGTTTTGAAAATAATGATTAAATATACTATTCTTTTCATGAATCATTACGATGGCTCTTGAAACACATTCTAACCATTTTTGAGAGACTGTACAGTATCATAATGATGTGCATTAATTTTGAATATTATTGATCTTTGCACGAGTTAATGGTCCTCTAAACCTCTTCATATTCATATCCTACGTGCTAATTTTTGTGGGATCATGTCATGTAGTTATTAGAAGAAGAGGATACCAGATATATAGTTACAGACATGCCACTAAATAACTAGATCTTGGCAAGGTCTAGAACATTTCACTAGCTCACCCTTATGATAAGAATGAAAACATAAAAGTCTCAACATAGCATAATAAAGAAAGAAGGTAAAGGTTTGTCACTGAAGTATGGGAACTCACCAAGTCTTCAAATACACAAGTCTAAGTCTAGCCACATCACTGAGGAATCGGAGTGTCAATATCCTTCGCTACAAGGTTAGATCATGTAAGCAAAGAATATGCATTAGTACGTGGAATGTACTAAGTATGTAGGCGTACCATGCATCAAAGAAACGTCATAATCATAGTAATAATATGCATAGTCATATCAGTAGAATAATGGACATGAGAAGCTATATAATCAATCCAATTCTAAAATCAGGAACGGAAGTATCTTTAAAACACTTCATAATCATCTTAAACATACGTATGTGGGAATAGAACCATAATCGACAATAAGACCATGCAACTATTATATGAAATTACGATGTTGCCTTTACATAAGAGAAAGAGTAGTCTACTTGTCAAGGTAGATTATACCCCCACCCTATGAGCTCAACCCTAGCATAGTGAGTGTCATGAGTGGATCGACTAACATAATACCATATTGGCACATAAACGTCATCATAGTTCGTAAGTCATCAAAAAAATACTTTATAGCTTGTAAAATAGGTGTCATAACCTCATATATATTTCATATCATACAAATAGCCCATCCACATACTTGCATAAAGTGCAGGTATACTTCCCTTCTTATCATTTTGCATAAACATTAGAGTCTTAGGTCACCCTTATAATCATGATCATAAACATACTTTCATACTAGGAATCATATTCATGAAAACATAGCTTAACATAGAAAATTAGTGTCAAATGTGGATTCATGGACAATTAGGCTAAAATCACGAAATTGAATTAAAATCATGTAAGATAAATGCAATTGAAACTAATTTGAATCATAATTAAGAGAACCCATATCAATTTCATAAGTCCTAATAACATGATCTTGAAATCCCTTGAAAAAACAATTGAAAATAATGTAAATCATCATAATTCATATATAATTGCATAATATAATCATAATTCAAGCAATTGAAGTAAAATCATGAAAAATTCATAAGATTCATGCTTTGAACATGAAAAAAATGCTAGTTTGGAGTTGGGATCCATGGATGAAAAAGGCCATAGATGAAGCCCTACATACCTTGGAGTTAGGCTCCATGGATGAAAAAAGGTCATAGATGAAGCCCTACATACCTTGGAGTTATGCTCCATGAATGAAGCCCTCCGTACCTTGGTGAAAAATCCCTAAGATTTTGAAGAATTAGGCCTGAATTTCCCTTGAGAGCTTGAATCCCTAGTCTTGTTCAATGCGGGTTCCTTTGAGAGAAAAACTTAAAAATTTTCGAGTAAGTTTGACTGTGTTTTAAGGGTAGTTTATGAGAGTTGAGGCAGTTAGAGTAGTTATAAGGGTCAAAACAATATAGTTCAGGAGATAAACGGGTCCGAATAACCAAAAACCCCTCAATAAAAATCTGTCAGACCCATCCTCGAGCTCAATCTATGAGTCGTAGATTGAAGTATGACTTATGGATCATGATTACATCCTATTGAAAATTTTGGCCTCTGAATAGTCTCTGAAGCTCACTTTCCTGTAATGACCCTCTAGGCCATTTTAGTGTAACTACATATTTTGTGCTGGTTAAAGTATTTCTATAGCGACCTCAAGTCATTTGTGACTTATTGGCACTGATAGGTCGCCTAGTCGTTTGTTTGGAAGATATGCAGTTTTTCGTGTTAAAGGCTAGTTTAAAATTGAAAAATAATGTTAGCAATAAAGTTTGAGTAGACGAGCTCAGAATGGACTTCTGATAGTTTTATCAGCTTCAGAATGACAAAATTAGGATAAAAGCATGATCAGTTAGAATACCAAGGTTATTGGTGTCAGTTTATATTGAGTTTTCCATTTTAACCTTTAGAATAGGCCAATAGTTGACTTTGGTCTACATTCTTGAAAAATATGCCCGAATAAAAATCATGACAACATGATTAGCTTCGAAACATCAAATAACCCTGCATTACTAATTCCTACATTATTAATCCCCATTACTGATCCCCATGTTATTTATTTTTGTACGAAATGACCCCTTAGAATTATTCAAACTCTCTCACCTAATAACTCCCCTCAAGTGAACCATTGGAGATTAGCTTGCAGCATAAGGAAGAGTCTTCTTCTTCATCAATTTTTTTCCTATTTCTTATTTGTTACTAAGGTATGTGGTATTGATTCATGGTCCCTTTCAACCATGAAGACCCAAACTCTTTCACTCTTTGATTTCATGAAATTAAGTTTACGTTAAATATGGGTCTTTTAGTTTATTATTTATTTGATTCAATTGGGATAAATTGTTGTTTTAAAAGTGATTTAAGCCTTAAGATGAAGAATTGCATTAATTTTATAAAGACCTGAATATGCATGTCCCCTTTAAAGTTTGATTTAAGCATGGGTAATCTAAATTGTGATTTGATATATATTTTACCTATAGATTACTTGAATTTTTGTTATTATATTCTTGATTTTCTATTTTCCATGCTATTCTCTCATCATTCATGACATTTGCATACATGAGCATTGGCTTTTACGAAGATTATAAAGTGGGGTTAAGCCCAATTATGTTTATGAATATGATTTTAATGAAAAGTATGGTTATGACAAGAATATGATCACATAAATATCTATGATATGGCTCTTTGAGTAAACTTTGGGTGTTTACACCAATATGAATATATGTGAATGCGTTGTTCATATGCATGAAAGGTGTGGATTGAATTATGATTTGGTTTTTTATCCCAATTATGAATGATCATGAAGAATGTTTGGCTTTTAAGCCCAAGTATATATTGAAATGACTTGTGCCTCTTTTGAAAGCATGTATACATATAAATATTATTGTGGGATGATGACTTAGCACTAAACGGGATTGGAGAAGTCAATGTTATCCCCAAGAGTGCTCTTCCTTTCTCTTAAACTATATACCAGCATAGGTATTTCATATAGTAACCTTAACCGAAATGGGAGAGCTTGTAAGGTTTGTGTCATGCCTTGGCCCTAGGGTCTAGGAGTGACATGGCGAATGAAAAATCGAGAGTCCCCAACTAGCCTCGTAGCATTCATTCACACATCATCGATTCAGAAGCGCATATGGATTGTAAATAAATAATTCTAAGAGATGAAAAAGTAGGACTCGCACTATGTGGATATCATAGGGGATAGGAAGTAACATGGATTCAAATAGCATATAGCACATAAGACTAAGGGGCGGGTAAATATGACTCACTCTATAGAGGCAATACGAAACTTAGGATCTTGCACATCATAACATGAATTCATAACATAAGCTCGTAATCAAACCATAATGACATAACCATATCCATAACATAATTCTCTGAATACAACACTTAGCACATAAACGCAAAGAGGTCTACAAGATGTCTAACAATGTCTCTAATCGTAAGATAGGACGGGGGCCAAGACATGTCCCGAGCTCACTCTCAAAGTGAATAACACAAACTAAGCATCATAGGTAGATAAAAGGTAAGTTGTCCTTGAAAGATAAGATTCACTACGACAAGCAAATCTCAAGATCCAAGCTAGACGTCGTATAGTTGATGAATGTACTCGTTTGTCCCTATATGGTTAGATCATGTAGGCAAAAATATGTATTAGTATATTTGAATGTACAAGGTATGCGGGCATGCAATGCATATGAACTCATTAAACCTGCATTCAATATTAGATGACAAGGGCACATATATATAAAGAACCATATATCAAGAGAATAATATATCAATATGCTATGAGTTACGTGATGCATGAATACTAAAATACTTCATATACATTGAGGATAGGATCATAACTGACACGAGACTAGGTGAGCTATAACCTGGAATTCTATCATCTCCCCTAACATGGATAAAGAGGTGACCTATTTGCCAAAGGTAGATCCTTAACATTCTTCTTCTTCTTTCCCCCTTGGGCATAAACATATACCTGTGTTAGGCACATAGTTTAAGAGAAAAGAGTTTGGACCCATTGGGATAGCCCACCCTGCCTCCAATCCCATCGGTGCTAGGTCATCATCCTACTAGAATACATATATCTATACATGCTTGTAAAAGAAGCATAAAACTGTCAAATCATTTACATGTTGTGCGGATCCAGTATTCTTGGATTGTGGGTGCTCAAATTAAAAAAAAATTATTGCCAGTGGATTCGAACCCGGGTCTGGCAACTCATTCTGAACCTTAAGAAGGCATGGAGAACCACTGCACAAACGAAACTTCTTGTTCAATGGGTATTTAACTTTATACTTATACCATTTTTTTCATATTTTATATATGGATACACAAAGATTTTTTCGGGGTCAGTGGGTGCTCGAGCACCCGAAACCCAACACGTGGGTCCGCCCCTATTTACATGCATCCATAGGCTTAAAATCTAAATCACATTCTTCGTAATCAGGCATAATAAGCAAAAGGCCAAAACATTCTTCATGAATACTTTTCATACATAAGAATAGCTCCTTTGGAGCACCTTCTTGAGAAATGAGTATGGACCCTTGGGGATAGCACAACCCACCTCAAACCTCAATCGATGCTTCCTAAACATAGTGGTGTAAACACCTATAATTGCTTAAAGAGCTATAATCTTAGACTTTACGAAATCACATTCTTGTCATAATCATAATCTAATCAAAATCATATATATAAATATAACTGGATCTTGAACCACTTTATAAACTTCATAAAAATTATAGTCATGTATGCATATGCCATGAATGAAATGAGATTAACATGAGTAATAGAGATTCAAACTTAAATCAATAATATATTATGAAATCCAAATAAAGACATAAATAAAATTTACATTTAAATCATAATATAGATTAACCATGCACAAATCAAGCTTTAAAGGGGATATGCACTTTTATAACTTCATAACTTCAATGCATTTCAGCATATTAGGGCTTAAATCACTTTAAAATCAACAATAAGACATAGCTCATACATCAATTGAATTTAATAAATAATAATATTGAAAAGTAATATTTAAAGTAAGCTAAAATTCCATGAAACTGGGTATAAAACAGTTTGAGTCTTCTTGGTTGAAAGGGACCAAGATTCAACCTCACATACCTTAGCTAATGAAGAGGATTCAGGAAGAAATTTGAAGAAGAATGAGTCTTTCCTTGATTCCCAAGCTTAAGTCCCCCAAGAGTTTTTAGATAGAGACTTGAGAGAATTTTTAAATATGAGGAATGAATTTGAATAAGAGGAATAGAGTTTAGGTCATTAGGAAGCCTTTAGGAAGTATAGGAAGTCACAAGATACCCTTAGAATAAACCATAATTATGAAAATATCATTAATGAAATGAGTTAAAAAATTAAAAATCAGTGTTTTCGAGAGGACTATACGGCCCATGACACATCTCATAGACTATATACTTGTCCGTGAACCAACACTTAGAAAAAAATTTTACTTGACGAAGGTCCGAAATAGTAATCCCATACTTAGAAGTTTTCGATGAAATCATCCTCACGAGAGGCCACAAGAGATGTGTAGTGTCACACAGGCCGTGACACTGCCCGTACCCCTCCCCTTAGAAAAATTTTCTACGAAAAAGTTACGAGATGGTAATTCCATACTTAGAAAAATTTCACTCCGAAAGCCATACGGAAGGTCATACGGGTCGTGTCACTCCACACGAGTTGTGTAATTGTCCATGTCACCACACTTGCTCCAAAACTATGGAATTTCAAGCTAAGGCCATCACACGGCCCACCACACGATCCGTGAGGTGTCATACAGACCGTGACCAATCCATGTGTGGCGTGCCTTAGTTTAAATCACCAAGTTTAAGGGTCAAGCACCCTCATAAGGTCAATGGCCACTTCATGGAGGTTCCACACAGTCAGTTCGACTTCACACAGACCGTAGGAGCTCTTATGTAGCATCACTTTGGTCCAAAACTTCCCAAAACTAAGATTTTTAAGCTCCGATGAGATTGTACAACGTTTGGATCCTAATAGTGCGTACAACTTTAATATGATATGATATAATGTGAGAACTCTATTTTGAAATGGGGGTGACCATAAGGAAGGACAACTCTCCGAAATGGGGGTGCCCGTAAGGAGAAGTATGTGATGAACGAAAATCCTATCTGAAATGGAGGTGCCCGTAAGGAAGGTTACTTCTCCAAAATGGGGATGCCCGTAAGAAGAAGTATAGTTTACCTTTGCCAAGTGGACCACCTCTTGTCCCATGTGGGGATAACATTAAAATTCCAAGTAATAGCTCGCTTGGTCTTACATTTCGATTGAGGTTTCATCCCATCTTATACTAAGAATTATAGCATAGCATGCATCATGGATTTCATGGCATATTGTTATATTATATTCCTTTGATTATATACTTCTTTCTATATTTTGTGCCTTATCATCTAACATTGAATACAGATTTAATAAGTTCATATGCATTGCATGCCCGCATACTTAGTATATTCAAACGTACTAACACATATTTTTTGCCTACATGATCTAACTATGTAGATAATGGAGACTACATTCATCCACCGTTTGATGGCTAGTCAAATTTGAGAAAGTTGTTGTGGTGAGTCCTATCTTACAAGGACAAGCCCCTATCCATCTACCTTATGTTGCTTCCATTTATGCTATTTATTTTGAGGGTGAGTCAGAGATATATCTTGGCCCCCGCCCTATTTTATGATTAGAGGCATTATTAGTCATCTTGTAGACTCTTGTATGGATATATGTTCTATGTTGATATTTGGAGATTATGATTATGGTTATCTATTGGATATTGTTATTATGATTCGATTATGATGTGACATATATATATATATATGTTATGATGTGGAAATGTTGAAGATCCTTAGTCCTGTTTTGCCCCATAAAGTGAGTCATCCGCCCCTTAGTCCTCATGTGCTATATGTTATGTGAATTCATGTTAATTCCTATCCCTATGACATCCCTATAACATGAGTCCTACTTTCCTGTCCCTTAGAACAATGTGCTTACTATATTTTATGCGCTTCCGAACTGATAATATGAATATGGATACTACGAGGTTTATTTCGGAATTCTCTGGTTCTCATTTTCCATTTCACTCCTAGACTCTAGGTACAAGTTGTGACAAGCGTGAACAAGATGATGAAGGGTGTAATGCAAATTCTCCTAATAGGAAGTGAAAATGATACTGTGAATCACGTTCATCAGACACACGACAAATAAAAGAAGAGTGCGAAAAAAAGAAGAAAACCTTATTTAAGTCAACAGACTCCTAAATATGGTAAACAAGGATATTGATATGGAATAAATATAATGATCCCCAGTTTAGGAATCTTAGAGTGCAAAAAAGTTGGGCAGAAAATGACCTAGAGTCAGTTTACGAGGGTGACTTACGACCCACAGGTGGACTTATGGCCCATAGGTCGGTCCTTACACATGAACTTCAGGAAAGAGAAAAAGTTTCCAAGTGTGGGGTAACCCACACACCCAATGACGAATCGTAAAAAGAATGATGGACCGTAGATAGGTTCGTGGATTAACACGAAGAAATTTTGAAGTTTGATGGAAAGTGACATACAAGTTAACAACATAGTCTGTAGATCAATTAACGGCCCGTAAAATCACTTCGTAGATGAGGTCCAAGAAATGACTAAGTGTGGAAGGACTCTGTGAGTCCAAGCATGATCCATAAGTCTATATACGAAAACTATTCAAATTTAATTAAATAAAAAAAATTAAAGAAAGTTAAATTAATTTTAATAAATCGCTTTGAGCCTTAAAAGGTTAATTATTTTATCCACATAAAATACAAGTATATGCAGTTTCTTTTAAAAAAAATTCAAAATATGTATTTTTGTACTTTTAGATTTTTTAAAAGAATTTTTTAAAGATATTTTCCCCATAATTTATTAAATGCAAAAAAAAATACCTTTTTTATAGCCCTAAATTTATTTATTTTTTTGAAAAAAAATACAGTAAAACTACTAGTTTACTTTTTGATCATATTTTTCAGATATTTTGTCCAAATCAAAAAATATCTTTCTTTATAACCCCAAATAAACTTTAAAAAATAAAAAAATATTATAAGATTTTTTTTGTTAAAAAAAGAATTGAGGATGGGGATTTTATTTCATAAGAAAATGAAACATAACAAATATTAAAAAAAAAATAAAAAGAGACTTGTTAGTTTCAAGGATATAAGTGAGCCAAAAAGGTAAATGAAAAATATTTTTGAACTCAAATTAGAAAAAATGACCAAAATAGTCCATTATCTTTAGACTTAGACTCAAAATCATCCATAATCTTTTACTTGGAGCACTAATAGTACATAATATTTACGAGAAAAGCTAAAATAGCCTATCATCTTTGGACTTGGACTCAAAATCATCCATAATGTTTTGCTTGGAGCGCTAATAGTACATAATGTATACTACAGTGGTGCAATTTTGATCATCCTCCATTTTTTTGTTAAATTTTAATAGAATATTTTTTTAACTTTAAATGTAAAATACCATTTTCTAATAACCTACAAAACATGATAAAGTTATTAATAACTAATAAATTTTATAAAATTTTTTACACCAATATATCTATATTTTGAAATATAAATTTTTTACCGTTTATTAAATATAATCTCTGTATTTGATTTGAAGATATAAAAATTAAAATTTTCACCATTTATTAAAATTAATAAATTCAATACATCTAAAAAAAATTCACCATTCACCAAAATCAAATTTAATAAATGGTGAAATTTTTAATTTTTATATCTTCAAATTAAATATAAGATCAAATTTAATAAATGGTAAAAAATTTATATCTTCAAAATATAGATACATTGGTGAGAAAAAATTTATAAAATTTATTGGTTATTAATAACTTTATCATGTTTTTTAGGCTATTGTAAAATGGTATTTTGCATTTAAAGTAAAAAATATTCTATTAAAGTTTAACAAAAAATTGGAAGATGACCAAAATCGTACCACTATAATAAGCACTGTGTATTATTAATGCTCCAAGTAAAAGAATATAAATGATTTTGAATCCAAGTCCAAAGATAATAGACTATTTTAATCTTTCTTGTAAATATTGTGTATTATTAATGCTCCAAATAAAATGATATGGATGATTTTGAGTCCAAGTCCAAAGATAATGGACTATTTTGATCCTTTCCTCCTCAAATTACTTTATTCCATGAGAAAAATGAAACATAATAAATATTTAAAAAAAATATTCGTTTCAAAAGTATAAGTGAGTTAAAAAGGTAAATGAATAACTTTTTAGACTTAAAAAGTAGATAACAAGTATATTTTATATCCACTAAGTAAATGAATGACACTTTTATACTATTTTCAATAGTTGAAAGACATTTTAGGTCTTCCTCATATTTTAGGCATATGTTGTTCAAGCTAAAGGATCCAAATGACAGTATTCTAAACATTGGGGGTCTAGCTGAAATACAATTTAGTTGTAGAGAAAGAAATATCTTGAAGATATTACTTTAGTTACAATTTTGACCACAAGTGACAAGATATATTTCAGCACTATCCATCCACAAATTATCTGCAGAATCTTTTTTGTTTTTTCAAAAGTTGCAGCTGATATGGCTGTGTCTTCTGCACTTAGCATGAATTTTGCAGCTTTATCAAGGGAACCTTTTTTACCTTTTCCACAATCTCTCACTTTAACCTCATTGAAAAGAAGGGGAGCAAGTCATTTCAGAGTTTCTGCAAAATTAGGTTTGGATTAATTAATTTATTGTGTACATTATTACTGTTTTCCATATAACAAGATGTATTTTTGATAGCAGGTGAGGGTGATGTCAAGAAAGATGGGAAGAAGAAATTCATAACTAAAGAACAAGAACCTGAACAGTAAGTTTCCAGTTGATTTCTTAACTTAATAATTTTATATATTTAATGAGTTTCTTAATACAAATATATTATTTGAGCAAAAATTGTTGATCATTAGAAAATGTAGTCGACACTAAAGAGTTGAAGTGGGATAAATCCATTAAATATTGGTGAAACGATTTGGATTTTGTATCCCTCGAGTTTGAACCTTTAGAATAGAGAACCTTATGGTAAGCTATAAGTTTGCTCCTTTAAGTGGACTATTTGGAGTGAATCCGGATTAATCTGATCGGTGAATGATGATTGAAAAGAATTGTCAAACTCTATGTTACTCGTATTCTCTAAAAATGCTATTCAAGTTGTGTTAAATCCTTTGAAAATATGCTACTTGTGAAGGATCCGTCAAGCACTTGAAATTTTTGAAAAGTTTAAACAACATTAGTTATAATGTAGTCATCTAGGGATACACGACATCGGTTCGTTATGAATAGAAGAGAATTGAGATAAATTGTTCATATCGCCAACCATAACTAGTTTGAGGAGTTATTTTTAGAAGGTTAGTCAACACATAGTTGTCATCTCATAAAATCACTTTCTTTATCGAAGAAAATTGGAAATAAGAAGAAAAACTGAGTCTATGAAAGCGATTGGGTGTTACAGGTATTGGCAATCTGCAGGAGAAAGAGCAGGGGAGAACCCTATGATGACACCTCTTCCCTATATAATCATATTTGGAATGTCAACACCCTTTGTGATCTTGGCCATTGCTTTTGCAAATGGTTGGATAAAAGTTCCAATAAGATGATTCGAGTCTGAATGCACCAGCATAGACTTTTTGGATATCTGATTCTGTTTATTCTGCTCTGACCTTCATTTTAGTCATTTCTCTTTCATATCTAGTATCTTCCGCTTTTGGGGCCTGATATTTTTGAGTTGAGGGTCTTCTGGAAACAGATTCTCTATCTCTATGAGGTAGTAATAAAGTCTATGTATATTTTACCCTCCTCAGACCTCACTTGTGAGATTTCACTGGGTATGTTGTTTATTGAGTTTGCTATGTATGTATAAGAGTAACCCCATCTCTATACACATTCTTTTTGTTTTGTGAAGATAAAAAATTTTTGAGTTTATTTCACCTCTTAATGTGAGCTTTCCTTGTTGATATATAACTGATACATTTATTGCAAGCTGTTAGACAATTCTTGTAAGACGTCTCTGAACATACAAACATAAAACAACCAGTAGAATGTGAAATGTAGGTCCACAAACATTTCAAATTTCACAGCCAATCAGACAAGGGAAAACGATATTATAGACCATAAAAATTTGCATCAAGAACAATAATAATCAAGACAAAGAAAAACATAGCAATCATCCTAATACTCGATTTCAAATATAGTGAATGTTACGATCTTTATAATAATTCTCTAATTCTTTCTATATTAATGTAAACTATGCTAATGAATTTGATTTGACTTACTTGCTATGAACACTTGGATGTTTGTCATGGATAACGAATTTGTATTTACGCTATGAACTGTGATCCTTAGCTCGAAGTTCTTCAAATCTTGATTATATATAGAAAATTATTGGTGTTTGATTCATTAACTCTCTCTTGCTTTTTTTGTTATCAATTTCCCGACCATTTTTCTAAATTATGAAAATCACCATTTATAATTTTGGGATAAAAAAGTTGTAATGAGGACGGATCTTTCAACCAATCAAATTGAAGTGTCGTGTTCATATTTAATTGAACGAAGTTGTGACACCCCACAACTCAATTAATAGGATCCAATTTTTTTTTCATCGTTAGTATATAAGCCTATATCTAGTGATGCCTTACTTGTCCTTATATTTTAAGGCTCATTCCTATATGTATGAAATGTATTAGAAGTGAATTAGGTTCATAAGAGACCTCTAGTACTTAGTAAAGTTCAAAACTTTCCCACCGATTAAGTTTTTCATATTAGATTATGCAAAAATAAACATTAAATGATCATAACTTTTAACATATAAAGAATTAGGTATCCCATGATCTACCAAATTAAAGGTCTTTAAATTATCTTTCCAAAGCCACCGATTTCACCCTATTTGGATTTCGAAGTAAAACGTTATGACCATTTTACTACGGACTACCAGTGCAGAGTGGAAGTGACGAACGGACTTGCAGGTCATAGTTTGAGTTACAACCCGTTTGTTAACTCATGGGAAAAACTTCAAAAAGTCTGTTTTTGAGTTCTAAACATGACGAACCCAACTATGGGGCGTAGATGCTTCTACGGGCCATGATTTGGGCTTGTAGAATCGAACTAGTGATCCCAAAACTCGTCCAAAAACTTTCAAATGGTTTTCTATGGACTGTAAAAGTTTCTACAGGTCGTAGATGGTCCCGTAGATGACTTAAACAACATTTTTAAAGAAAGGATATTTTTGTCCTTTCTCATCCTTTAAGCCTAAAGTAGTCAATTTTCACCTAATTAAAACCCTAAAACGTAATTCTTCAACTCATTAACTCTAAAAATATTCTCCAAACTTAGAATGTAGTTTCAAAAGGAGAAAGCTAGGGCTTTTCAACACCTTCAAATTCTTGAAAAATCTAATTCCTTCGGAAATGTAAGGCCTACAAAAATCTTCCTACATTATTTTACCAACACTAACTACTAGTTTCTTCAAGTATCAAGTTATTAGTTGATAACAAGGTTTCTTCATTATGAGTAATTGTTCTTGTTTATGCTATAGTTGAAGAAAAACATGAGATTTTTACTAAATCTTTCTAATAAATTGGGATCTTAAGTTGAGATACTGCTTTTAATTATTAAATTAGTTAAACGCTAAAGTTACTAAGAAAATCTATGAAGTTTGAAATCTTGCTTTAAACTCAAGAAAAGTATTAGTATAAGTATTTTATGAATAGTGAAGCATGAAGACTATGATTTTAGAGAGTTTTGAGAAAAGTTAAGAGAACGCTATGTTGGGCTAAGTCACAAAGAGAAGAAAAGTAATACTTTGAGCAAAAATATTATTTTAAGTATGAGCATATGATTAATACTTTTGGAGTAGTATTAAGCATTGATATGGGTAAGAGTAATAATAACTCTAACTCATAAACTACGTAGCCAACGTAGGATAGGATTGTACCAAGGGTACAATTCTTCACTTGCCACTGAGGTGACCCAGTTTTCAGATGGATCCACTCCCTAGTTTTTGTCCCTTACCCTGGTAAAGTATGAGATGACTTTGGCAGTGTGAGCAAGACATTATATCATCACGGGGCTCATAATGATGGTCGTCGGTTAGAGAAACTCTCCAAGAAGTAAAGTTTATTATTTTATACACTGAGATTTATTATTTCTTTATTAAAGTATTTCCTTTTATTATGTTGCATATTCAATTGAGTTGAGTTATTTTCAGAGCTAAACATTTGAGTATTATATTTTTATATATTTACTTGTGCTTATTAATGCATTAAAATAAATATTTCTTTTGACATTGAGTTGCACTCTTAAAGGCATTTTAGACATATGTTTCACTTGCATGTCATACTTTTGTCAATTGAGTTATCTGAAAGTTCAGTTCTAAAGTTGATTATTCTATTCTTAGAACTTTTTGGCCATCTTACATACCGTACATTCCACGTAATGATGCCCTTTGGCGCTACATTATTTTATGATGCAGATTCAGGTACTCATGATGGCAGACATTTGGTAAGATTGTCCCTATCAGCAGCCGGTGAGGCCTCTTTGCATTCAGAGGAGCTCAGGAATCTTTATTTCTTTTGTATTTATTTCAGTTGAAGTAGACATAAGTCTACTTCGATACCTAGTTCAGAGTCAGTACTTTAGAGGCTTCATAGACTAGAAAGATATTGTTCATGTTATTTCCTTAGAGTTGTTCGAATGCTTTGAGTCAAGCGATATATATTATTATTATATGTCAGAGTTCATGAATATTGAGTCCATTCTAATTCATTATAATGTTAATATCTTTCGCTGAGTAAGTTAGCAAGCTAATTGGTTCGCTTGGAACAAGAAATAATTTTAGAGTGCTAACCACATCCAGGATGTAGGCTCGGAGCATGACAGAAATATGTCACTTGTAATGATAACACATTTTTATTGGTATTTGATTATGTCATTTTTATGAGTGTCATAAGCCTATTGACCCCTTCATTTGAGTTGCTTGTCACATCATTGAATATCAATTTACACCTTTAAGATAAAATGATAATTTTTTAGGCTTGGCAATGTAGGCTTGTTATTTATAGCCCAATTAATTCATATTTGTAGAGCTTAAACAATTAATCAAATATTATTTATCTATAATATTTATTTAGACTAATATATTTTAAATTTATTATAATCTAAATTTCTTACTGATTAAAATTCAATCAAACTTAGTTGTCCATAGGTGCCTTCTGAGACTCTTGCTAGATTTCTCTCTCAAAAGCCTTGGGCTGCAGGTGTAGAAGAAGGAGTGGGCATAAAGCTTCATGACTTTCTTTATATTGATTTAGTGTACGTGCTTTGCATGCATATGTTGTGTCAATTTTAAAATTATATATAAATTGTATTTGTTACAGTAAATATAATATTTTTATAAATAAAATTAAATAAATATTATTAATTTGATGAAATAGTTTAATCTATTGTTAACCGGCAAGGATGAGAAAATCAATTTAATTATTTAAAACATAAATAGGTTAATAGTTTATGAATATATAAAGTAATGATTTGGAGTTGAATAGTTAAAAGTAAAATAATTAATTGATTAAAATTTAATGTAAAGACTTTTAAATATAAAAGGAGTAATTTAATGTTTCTAACATAATTTTACTGAATTTTTTTAAAAATTTGTTATATGTAATGACTCCTTAAGTCATTTTAAGCACTAAAACTATTTCTTTCATAAAGGACCCTTTTTGAAAATTTCAGTGGTAATTTTGAACTATTTGTTTGACTATAGTTATTTTAGTAGGCTAATAATGTTAGATAACTAATTATAAGGTGGTAAACAAACTGTGTCAATAATTTATTTTTATTCTAAATTACTTGACCTGTATAGTAGAATAAGTTAATGAGATGTAACAATTTTATATTATAATTTGTCTTTCAAAAAGAAAGGAAAGGGAATAGCTGAGGGATACCTATGGCATCCACACACGGGATAAAACTCCTTCAAGTGAGTTTTAAATCTCTATTCTTCCAATAGGGAGTAAATTAGTAGGTATATTCATGAAAGAAAGTGGGTATTACATTGTGGGTGGAAGAAATTGGGTCATTAAAGTGACGTTGTTGTATGTTTGGATGTTACTAGTTGATGGGTCCCTTAGGAGTAATGTTGGAGCATTACAGAATTGGGGAGAAAATAAAATCAAGACAATTCAATTAGAATTGTTCTTGCTATTACACGTTTCAATCTTAGGATGCTTATATTATTGGTCATTCGTAGGTTATTTACTTGATAATAATGATACAGGGATTAGTGAGAAAGGAGATGTAATTAGAAGGTCATTAAATTAGTAGCTATTCCATCTTTTCAAAAGAAAATATACATTTGTTTCAAGGAAACACAATACTCAAAGTTAAGGATTGTGTATTTGATCGGGTTTTGAATTTCTTTCATTATGATTCAATATTTGAAGTTTGGGATAAAAGTATAGCAATATAGATGTCTACATATCAGTTTATTTACCAATATTGTATATTTGATAGATTGAGAACGTTCTGACGTTTTACGAAAGGAAAATACAAAATCTTAAGGATTTGTGACACGTGTTCGACAATTGAGGTATGTTAAGACTTTTAGACTTTGTTGAAGGATATTTTTTTTTCTAATTTAAGACTAAAACAACAAAATAAAGAATGAATAAGGGTGAAAGATGGAGATCTCGTACCAATGATGTGAGAGGCATTGGTGAGAGCACCGGTGTTCTAAAGGGAAAGTTTATTACTATAGGATGATAGATTGTAATCCAAGAATGCCAAAGCATATGGGCATTAGCTGATGTGGTATAACTTAGTTTCTTTATGTAGTTGTGTTTCTTTATTAAATCCATATATTTGTGATAGTTAAGATAATTATATGTTTCACTAATAATTGTTGTATTGTGTAGTATCACTATCCTCCATATTATTGATGTTATATTGCACATACGTATTGACATGATATTGAGTGTGTGTTGAGATCACTGTTATAATCTAAGTTGGGCACATGCAGATTGTTCGTGCTGGAGATGGTTGATTTTATGATAGTGCGTTAAAATCGTCCGCACAGACACGTAAAGATCATCCATGTCGGTATATAGACCTCGCGAGTCCCCCATGGGTCACAAACACTCAATGTATTCTAGAGAGATATTGTGTATATACGATTTAGAGATGACTTGGCATTTGAGGTATATCATTTCATGGTATTGCAATGTATCTCATTATAATCTTCATTCTGTTGATTTTGCTTTATTGGTGTTGGACATCATGTGATATTTGATTACTCTTATTTGATAATACTTGACTGTTAAGTACAGTACGGGCTTACAAAATTAGAAGATGATATTTTTTTTATATATACTCCTGTCACTACTTCTTCGTTGTTGGTCAATGAGACATGTTAGGTATATGTGATTTCATACTCATACTACACTTGGTTCAGTCTTTTTGTCGTGCAGATTCAATTTCAAGTACGAGCGCATCTCGTGGAGCTATTTGAGTTCAAGCTTGGATTATCCTAGAGTTGTGGTGAGTTGCTTGGCTATTCTGCAGTCTACAATTCCCTCTATCTCGTTAATCATTCTGTTTTTTTTTTGTATTCAGACAAGATATTTCTTATGTTTAGACTTGTCATCTTAGTTTCAGACTTGCATCACTATTTTAAAAGCTCTTGTATTTGTGACACCAAATCTTGGATGAAATTTTAGCTTTTCACAATGTCATACTTATAAGGGACTTATTGTTGAGGATATGCATTTGTTATCTGTCTTTCACTTTATTTATTACATTGATTAGTAACTTATTGGATTGGCTAATCTATCGACTGGAGTATATGTGTCATCATGACTCATATTTTGGGATCGTGACAAATTTAGTATTAGAGCTCTAAGTTTATTGATCTCATCAGTACAAAAGCAATGTCTAATAGAATCTTGCAGATCAGTTTGATGACGTTTATATTTATCTTTGAGAGGCTATAAGACATTTAGGAAACTCCTATTCTTACATTGTGTGTCGTGCAAATTTGATTCTGTTGAAATTCTAACTTTATTGTCTTATTATTTCACAGATGTTTAGGACTCATGCATCTATGAGTGATGATAAGGAGCCTATTCCCGCACCTACTTCTGGTGTTACTACGCGGGGTAGAGGCAGGGTCAAGGATGTGGTCGAGGAAAAGGCCATGCTATAGTACACATATGGGAGGGCAGATACCAACAGCCACCCAAGGCCATGTTGGGGCAGTACTTCCAAATGCAGATATGATTCACGAGGATGTGCAGGGTCATGTTGGGGAATATCGACCCTCTCAGGCTCCACCTGGTTTTATTGTCACTCCAGTACTTCAAGATACTTTGGTTCGTATACTTGATTTACTGTCAAAATACAACACTTTTGATGCTTAAAACTTTAAATTTTGTGTGTTCTCAATGCAATGTTAGTGGGTTTTATGTGATTTGTGTTTTATTTGCAGGATTCCAAGGTTGGCGTTGATTTTGAAAAGAAAATGCAAAAGTTATTTTTGATGACATACGAGCCCCTTTACGGACCATAGTGCATTTAACGGGCAGTGAAAGAGGTTTCATGGATAATTTCAGTGAGGGATTGAGTTTTCAAAGTTTTTTCTATGAATATGCAGATGGATCGTGGATTACTTTACGAGTTGTAGATCATGTTTCGTGCCTGAGCATTAGAGAAGAAGAACTTTCTGAGTAGACGGAATCCCCCTATGGGTCGTCGAACACTTTACAGGCCATGGAGGGATTTCGTAGATCATAAGTCTAGTTTTGTAGCAACATAGTACGAGAGCCTGACTAGGGCCGTTGAACACAATACAACCGGTAAAGCTATTCGTGAGGCGTGCCGACCCATCTATCCTATTTTGTATAAGAGTTGTATTTTAAATATTATAAATAGATTTTTAGGTTATTTTACATTAAGTTTTCAGGGAGTTGAATAGTTTTAGAGAAAAAATAGTGAGATTGAGTAGAGAAAACATTGGAGAGTTTTGAGAAACACTTGTACTTTAATTTGATCTTATAAGCTTGTGATTCTTATTGAAGACTTGATTTGCTTGTGTTTAATTCAATTTTATAAGTGCTCTATTATGTTATTTCAATTCATGAGACTTGCATCTACACAAATCAAGATTAGTTAAATCCATATCTAGGTGTGTGAGAACCATAAAGAACTAACAAGATAAAATCGAATAATTCATAATTCTTGAAAACTGTGCATGCATGTGTTAATTAACTCTTTTTGTTTTGCATATTTTCTGATGGTGGACAATATTAGAACCTACCTAGTGTTACTAACTGGACCAAGGTAGTAATGAATAGGAAAAGAGATTAATTAATAGGATTCGATTGATATTTTCTCGTCTAATCAATCAAAATGGATCAAGGGGAGGTTGTACTAGGATTAATAGGTAAGGGTTAATAATGCACACTATGGAGATGGGCCAAATAGCGTACTGAAATTTGCCTCTGGCCTGGACCAAAGGGTTTGGTGAACTTAACTTACCGTCCTGTATGCTACACACTAAAAAAGAATTAGGTTATATGGTGATACTAAGTTAGAAAATCATGGGGAACACAATATCCTAGTTTCTCTCCATATTGGTTAAACTCTATATTAGTTAGGTTTACTTTTCTACTTATTATTACAAATCCCCTCTTTTTGGGGAGATAAGTAGGTTAATCACTCAAATTGCATTAATTGAATTATCATAAGTCTACGTATTCCCTGTGGGTTCGACCCAAACCTTGGTTAGGTTCTATTTCTTGATAATGACCGTTTTATTCTCAAAAAGGAGGTGTAATTTGGGCCACATCAGTACTAGGACTCCTAGAAGGAATGGTTCAAGAACGAAAGTGTCGATCCCCTCTAATGGTTCACAGACTCGTATTGGAGGCCAGACTCCAAATCAGATAGTTTCTCCAGGTTCTCAGACTCCAGGTACTCAACCAGTTGCCGCTACAGCTCCTCGTTTTAATAGTATGGCATTGCCGGGTATTACATCACATTTGGCTAATAGACCTGCTATGACCGTGGATGAGCAGAAGGTGTTTGGAAGGATCAAAATGATGAATCCTCCAACTTACACATGTGTCTTAAATGAGGATGTGTATGAGTTTATAGTCAGTTGTCATGAGAGATTGCACAATCTTGGGTTACTGAGTCTCATGGAGTTGACTATACGATGTTTTGGATGATTGACCCTACATGGATAAAATATTTCACCTTAATAAAAAATTAAATAGATTATAAGTATTAATTAAAATTAAATATTAAAGTACTACTATCCCCAAAAGAAATTATAAAATAAAATATAAAATATTTTCTTACCCCTACTTCCACTCACAATAACCCACCTCCCCCCAC
>JAOTQJ010139285.1:0-39422 GCA_025642045.1 Solanum sejunctum | reverse complement strand
CAAGATCAATACATGTATATATACTTCTCTTCTTCCACTTGCACCAATTAAATGAAAATATATACACATATATATATATCTATAACTACGTCACCCCCAAATTAATTTATCACCCTAACTTTCCACAACTCCAATTCACAATCCACCATTTAATATCTAGAACACTTAAGAAATAATTGCACATGAATTGAAAACTTACTTGTTTTCCTCCTTCCTCTTCTGCTTTTCTCCTCTCTTCTTCTTCTCTTCAAAATTGCAAAGTAGAAGAATATAAGAGGGGTATATATAGAAGGTAAAGTTTCCAAAATTGTATCATAAGGGCTCCAACTTAATCTATAGTTCAATTAGGACCCAAACTTTTCTATTTTAATCGAATCGAGGACTTCGAACTCAAACTTAATTATGCACGCCAAATTCACTGGATACTCTAATCATGCATCGTAAATATACTTAAGTTAGAATTACACGACATCCACAATAATATTTCCCAATTGGATAATTATCTTTAATTTAAAGAAAAACGGGGTCTAACAACAATCTCTGGGATGGTACTTTCTATACTTGTAGCAGGAAGGAGAAGCTTGAACAACAATACCCTTGGCACTACCTTGCGCCCTTTGACTCACATTAGAACCTTGGCCTTGAGGACGACCATCTCTACCATTTTTTTGAGCATGAGGACAATTGATAATCTTGTTGCCCATCTTGCCACACCAAAAGCATACATTAATGTTCCTCCAACATGTACCACCATGCTTTCTGCCATATTTTTGGCACTTAGGGCTGGTCACTCCACCATTTCCACTAGGCTTAGTATATTGAAGTGTACCTTCAATTTGAGCTCTTCTTCTCCCCTCCCTTGAGGCCACCAAACAATCTCTCATCTTATGTCCAATACCTCCATACTTTAAGTAACCTTTGGCGCCCACCAACCAACTTTCTTGATGCCTTTTGCCACACCCTTGAGAAGTGGCAAAAGAGATCCTTTTCTTTTTATAATTGGGCACCGATAGGCTAGTAAAAGATGAAGAAACTTCAACTCGGGATCTCTTAGCCTTTCCTTCCCCTCTCTTATCATTTGAAGTCATGGGGCCACCCACTTGTTGATTGTATTGAGTGGTTACAACCTGGGCCAATAGTCATAGAGCATTGTGAACCTCTGCATTCGACATGTCACATTGGGAAGTTGACCCTCAATTGAGAGATGGTTATCATCCAATCCACCATTCTGAATAGCTTAAGACATATTCTGAAACGTAACAGTTAGAAATCAGTAATACGACCTAGAAGATTCAGCTCTGTGACACAACATAGATCATGAAAAAGTGAAAGACACTTCCTAAAATGCCTCATAGCCTCTTATTCATGTTATGGTTCACTTCGAAACCATGCATAAGGCTTTAGTCGACGTGATGTGTTGGATTTCTAAGGACCATTAACAACCTAGTGCTCCAATACTAAGTTTATCACTACCCAAGCCTAGGTCCTAGACATGACACGGCGAATGGGGAACCTAAAAAGGATCCCAAACAAGCCTCTTAGCATATCAATCACACATCCTTGGTCGCGGAAGCAAATTAAGAATCACAAGTTATAAAATAATTGAAATAGGACTAAGGAAAATCTTGGTATTCATAAAGGGAATAAAGTAGTCAAGCTCATAGCATAATATATCATAGTATCAAACAACACCTCTAACTTAGAATGGAGTGGGGGCCAAGACACTTTCAAAGCTCACCCTCATAATAATAAGTATTCAATATAAGAAGGATTCTCAACATAATATGAAGTAAATAGATATTGTTCATGGAATTAAGGACTCACCAAAGCTTTCTCCGAGAATCGAACTAGCCACATGGAGGATGATGATAAAAAGGAGTTGTAGTTCCTACATGGTGATATCATGTAGGCATAGAGTATGTATTGGAATGTTTGAATGTACTAAGTATGCAAAATGCAATGTAAAAAAGACATAAGCCAATATACTCAAAATGCATAATCATAAGCAAAGGATATATAATTTCAACATGGCATGCATGATGAATATTTGTAATAAAACATGCTTGTAAAACATTCAACTTACATAATATATCATACATACGTGGGAATAGACCTTAACCGACATAATTAAGACCAAGCAAGCTACAACGTTGAATCTCGATGATTACCCCTCATTGGTAAAGAGCCAAGGTAAACCATACTTCACCTTACGGGAACATGACCCATTTTGTATGAAGTAATCCTCCTTATGGGAACATGACCTATTTCAGAAAGGATTTCATGATGAATTGTAGTAGATGGATCCACTAGCATAGCAAGGATAATCATCATAATCCTATGGTGGCATATAATTTGAGGAAATAAGTATGGACCCTTGAACATAGTCTGTACCGAGATCCAATCCATCGGTGCTAAGTCTAATCCCACAGAATACATAAAACAATTGTAAGTTTTATAACATGTGAGAAACATGAAACATGACATGAGTATCTCTTAAACTTGGTTGACCTCTAACAGTGAGTCTAACTTGAACATGAGATTAGATAATAATAATATATGATCCCTTGGTTTAATATGAATGGCTCACAAGATGTAAAAATCTCGAAATAGGGGTCAACTTGATACTTGCAACATCATAGATACTTTTCATAAAATCAATACATGCTTGAAAAGCCTTAATCGTCATAAAGTCACTTGACTTGTAAATCATGTAACAGATCATCAATAACTTGGAAATTCTTGTCATGTCATTTTATCAAACACGTGGTGGGTTCATGATACTTTTTCAAAATCATGAAATTCGAGGGTGAAATAAGATGAGTAAACATCATGCAAATCAACCCACCAACATAGTAGTAAAACCCTCATGTAGGGTACCTTAAAATCCATCACAAAAAGCTAATAATAGTTCATAGTTTCATAGCTCAAAACATGCATAGTCTCAATAGACAAAAGCAATTCATGGAACAAGCTTGAAATAGACATTCATGCACATTCAATCAATACTTGTCAAAATCCCAACCTGATTTATGCTCATATTTCATAATAAGAGATACCCATAGGTAATATAACTTGGAAACGTCCAATTTTCATAAAAAGAGAAGGTTGGGCTCCATGGGTGAAAGGACCCATAGATAAAGACCCATATAACTTAAGTCTTAAATTTCTTGAGGTGAAATTGAAGTAGACTTAGAGCTTCAAATGAGTCCTTAAAATCCATAGATTTGGATTAGAGAATTGATAGAGTCTTACACAGGTTTTTGACAGGGTTTTGTGAGTTATATAGTTAAAAAATGGCTAAGTATGGGTGATTTCACGTTTAAGTGGGCACGGGGATATGACCCCAATGCCCTGGGGTGAAATAAGAAAACCAAGAAAATTTTTACACTGGTTAATCCCCTAGCGTGATTCGAACCAGACATGGAGTCAAGATTACACAGTGCCACACCCCATGCGCGTCATGCTCTGGGTGCACATAGCTACTAACATCATAAAATTAGCAAAAATTATTTTTCACTATGGTCGTATAAAATCCAAGTTATACCCATTTCCGACTCAATTTTTCCCCCTGATCGAGAATATGAAGTCAAATTTCTTAAATCACACCACTGATTTTGAGATATATAGAAATTATAATTATGGGGCATTTCGAAGAACATGAGGGGTGTTTCACTTTGCTAACCAACTAACCTATAGTCTAAGTCAGATAATAGGGCATGTTCTGAATTGATACACCATACATAAATTTAGCAAATTAAGCTCACACTCACATGGCACTGATTACACTATCAACATAGACTCTCAGATTAGGCTTTTTATCTCAATTTTAACCTCACTTATCAGAATAGACACTGTTGAAATAATTAAACATGTAGGTAAAAGACCAATTAAACATGTAGTTTGCAGTGAGATTCACAATAAGTAAGACCAATGAGTAATTCAACTCTAAATCATGCAATTTTAGGTAAAAGAAAGCTTGGAATCATGGGTTAAAGGAACCCATGAAAGAAACCCACATACCTTAACTTTGGAAAATCCTTGAAGAAGATTGGAGATAGAGACTTGAAGCTTGAATGAGAACCTTAAGATCCGGATGAGTTTTTAAGACTTGAAATTTGGAGATGAAATATTGTCTAAGTGGTTGAGAGAGTATTTGGGAATGACTTTTGAATGATATGAGGGTGAAAAAAGGCTAAGTATAGGCATTTTCATGCATGGGAACACTTAGGCCCAAGACCCAAAGGCCTTGGAGCGGACAAGAAAAATAGTGCACAAAATACACTGCAGCGCGCCCTTGGCGCGTCGCGTCATGGGCTCGGATCATCACTAGAAATCGCATTTTTATGATTTTTAAATTTTGCTACATTTAGTTTTAAATCAGGATTAGACCCATTTTATACTTAATTTGACCCTCTGAACAATAATATGAAGTCAAATTTTTGATACCACGCATGAATTTTGAGAGATATGGAAATTATGATTTTAGGCACTTTCGAGGCACATTTTTGGACACTTTTTGGGGTCGTTTCAATATCTCCCCAATGGGAAGATTCGTCCCCGAATGTCAAAGAGATGTACATAAGAAGAGTATTCATAAAGAGATTAGCTCCAATAAGGATGCATCAACACATTCAAAACATCATTATCAGAATCTCAAAATAAATGCAAAATCACCATGAACCTTGACAATATAAACATGAATGCATGCAAATGACTTAGGGGTTGGAACATGAGACATGAAATCATATAGAAGACTTAGAATTAGTACCTTAGGCTTGAGTAGGATGGAAAATATAAGGGTATCACTTTGGCATATCCGCTTCGGCCTCCCAACTAGCACTTTCGACTTATTGGTTCCTCCAAAGGACCTTAATGGAAGCAATATCTTTCTTCATCAACCTCTTCACTTGTATATCCAAGATCTCTACTGGAACTTCTTCATATGTCAAGTGGTCTTCAACTACCCCTATAACATCAAGAGGAAAATAGCATTAGGATCACCCACATACTTACTCAACATCGACACATGAAATACCTGATGAACCAATCTCATTTCGCTAGGCAAATCCAACTCGTAGGCCACCTTACCAATCCTTCTCATCACCCTATAAGAACACACATATTTATGGCTTAACTTTTGCTTCTTACCAAAATGGACCACAGCCTCATGGGTGACTCCTTCAAATAAACCTAATCACCAATCTTGAATTTGAGATCCCTTCTCCTCATATCGCCATAAGACTTTTGATGACTTTGGGATGTTTTCAACCTTTCTCTAATTATCCTTACCTTATCCATAACATCCATAACTAGATATGAACTTAATAAAGCAACCTCTACAACCTCAAACTACCCAACCAGTGATCTATAATGTCTACCATGGAAAGCCTCAAAAGGAGCCATACCAATACTAGAATGATAACTATTAATGGAAGATGATCATCCCAACTAACCTTAAGCTCTAATACACAAGCCCTAAGCATGTTCTCAAGTGTTTGGATAGTCCTTTCGGCTTGACCATCCATTAGAGGATGAAAGGTCGTACTAAGCTTTACCTTGGTTCTAAGACCTCTTTGGAAGGACCTCCAAACTTGTGAAGTGAATTGTGTACCACAATCCAATATGATGTACAAAAGAACCCTATGCAACCTCACCAAGTCATAACTGTACAACTTAGCATAATCTTTAGCCCCATATGTAGTCTTAATCAATAGGAAGTAAGTCAATTTTGTTATCCTATCAACCACAACCAATATGGAATGAAAACACTTTCTAGTCTTGGGAAACCCAACCATAAAATCAATATTAATCTCTTCCCACTTCTAAGTAGGAATCTCTATGTCTTCAGTTAGGCCAGCCGACCATTCACGCTCGGCTTTGACTTGTTGGTAACTATGGCAATCAGATACAAATTTGGCAATGTCCCTCTTCATACCTCCCCACCAATACACCTCTCTCAAATCCCTATACATCTTAGTAGACCCAAGGTGAATAGAATAAGAAGAACCATGAGCCTCATCAAGAATCCTTTCCTTCAAGATATCAACACAAGCCACACACAACCTACCTTGATACCTAATGGCATCATCTCCCCCTTTGGAGAAAACCTCAAACTTACCATCTTTTACCAATGCCTTCAATTCCAAAAAAGCAGGGTTAAGATCTTGCTTAGCTTTCACCTCCTCAACTAATGAAGATTTATAACCATCATCAACAACAACACCATTATCAATCCTTTCCAAGCTGACTCCCAATCTAGCCAACTAATGGGCTTCCTTAGCCACCTTTATACCACCATTATCAACATGAGCTAAGTTACCCATAGACATCCTTCTCAAAGTATCTGCCACCATATTAGCCTTACCGGGATGATAATGCACACTCATATCATAATCCTTAAGAAGTTCTAACTACCTTCTTTGCCTCAAGTTGAGATATTTTTGGGTGGGGACATATTGGAGGCTCTTATGATATTTGAACACATCAATATGCACCCCATATAAATAGTGATGCCAAAGTTTCAAAGCAAAGACCACGACGGCTAACTCAAGATCATTGCTAGGGCAGTTCTTTTCATTCACTTTGAGTTATTTAGAACCATATGCTATGACCTTGCAATTTTTCATTAGAGCACAACCTAAACCAATTCTAGAAGCATCACAATACACCACAAACCCCTCTAGCCCTTCCAATAGTGACAATATAAGAGCAAACATAAGCTTAGCCTTGAAGGTTTGGAAGCTCCTTTCACACTCATTGGTCCACACAAACTTAGCCTTCCTTTGGGTCAATTTTATCATGGGAGAAGAAATAGAAGAGAACCCATTCATAAATCTCTGATAGTAACCCGCTAAGCCCATGAAGCTCCTAATATCTAACGGGGTCAATGGTCTAGGCCAATTTCTAGTCACATCCTTCTTTTTAGGATCCACCTTAATACCATCAACCGATAGCACATGACCTAGAAAGGCAACTTCTTTCAACCAAAATTCACACTTCTCATATTTAACATACAACTTCTTTTCTCTCAACCTTTGCAACACTGCCCTAAAATGAGAATCATGCTCCTCCTGACAATGAGAATAGATCAAGATATCATCAATGAAGATCGTAATAAACGAATCAAGGTAGGGTTTGAAGACCCTATTCATAAGATCCATGAAGTTAGTTTGTGCATTAGTCAACCCAAATGACATTATAAGAAACTCAAAATGCCCATACCTAGTCCGTAAGGCCATCTTACGAATATCACACTCCCTTACCTTCACTTGATCATACCTGGACTGAAGATCAATCTTACAGAAGTGTCTAGCCCCCTGAAATTTGTCAAACAAATTATCAATCCTTGGAAGAGGATACCTATTCTTGATGGTGACCCTATTAAGTTATCGGTAGTCAATGCATATTCTAAGAGACCTATCCTTCTTCTTCACAAACAACATTGGTGCACCCTAAGGTGATTGGCTAGGCCTAATAAAACCCTTCTCCAAAAAGTCCCTCAATTGCTCCTTCAACTCCTTTAACTCTACTAGGGCCATACTATTGGGAATATAAATTGGTTGAGTATTGGGGAGGAGGTCTATACCAAAATCTATCTCCCTTTTGGAGGGAACACCGGGGAGGTAATTTGGAAAGACATCAAGAAACTTATTTACAATTGGAACCGACTATATGCGAAGGACTTTGGACTCCACATCTCTAACCCTCACAAGATGATAAAGACACCCCTTCGAGATCAACATAAAGGCTTTAATACAAGATATGAATCTACCCTTGATTACCATATTATGACTCTCACACTCAAGAATGGGATTAATTGGGAATTGGAATTTGACCTTACGGGTTCTACAATTGATAGAGGCATAGTATGCATCCAACCAATCCATCCCAAGAATGATATCAAAATCAGCCATATCCAAATCACAAGATCACAAGGCAATATTTTATGCAAAATTTAAATGGTACAATTCCTATAGACTTTCTAGCAACAATAGATGCACCAATAAAAGTAGACACCTCATGTGACTGACACAATAATTTAGATTCAACATGAAACTTTTTGGCAAAAAAGGGGGTAATAAAGGAAAGACTGGCACCTGGATCAATCAATGCATACATATAAAACTCAAAAATTTTTGTAATACTGGTAACAACATCGGGCACCTCATCAACGCCTTGCCTCCCCACCTCTCATATGAAGCATAAAACCTATTATGCCTTAAGGCACCATCTTTTCTGTCATCTCTCCCTAAAGGAACCATATTAGTACCTTGTGGACGAACCTCCTTACACTTGTTGCGATTTTGAGGGCAAGCCAACATCTTATGCCCAACTTCCCCACACCCATAAATACATATTAGTATCCCTCAAGAATGGGCCACTATGACCATCACCATATTTCAGGCACCCACTATTAGGAACCACACCCCCAACACCTTGGGTACTTGAAAAATCATTGGCAACCGTCTTATGAAATGCATGAGAAGACCCTTAGCCTTGATGGAATCGACCAAGCATTCGACTATGAAATTTACCATCACAGTAAGCCCTCTAGTCCTCATAACTCTTCTTCATCTTTAAGTTTTCCTTCTCCATTTGTTTAGCATAGGTCATCAAATGGGGACAAGTCCATGTTACTAATCAACATAGCGGACTGACACTCCTCACTCACTAAGTCGAAAACACCCATAACAAATTTATTCATCCTAGACATTAAGTCGGCCACCAAGTGAGGAGTATATTTTAAAAGTTGGTTGAACTTGAGGGCACACACCCTTACACTCATAGAAACGTCATCTTTTGCTTCCCTAAACTCAAGAGGGTAGAACCAATTAAGAAAAGCCATCTTGAACTCCTCCCAAAGCACCACATTATTGATTCCCTTCTCCTCCTTCCATTGATTATGCCATATTTATGTTACCCCTTTACGTTGGTAGGCTGCCAACTTGCCTTATCCTCCGACCTCACACCCATGATAGCTAAAATCTTGTAGATATCATCAATGAACTATTAAGGGTCCTCACTCACCTTTGACCCATAGAATTCTAGTGGATTCATCCTCATGAGATCTCTCACCCAAGATGCCAGTGTTGGAACATGAGGTGCTTAGACACTTTGGTTGGTTTGATTAACCACAGCTTGTGAAAGTAAAGTGAGAGTATCCCGAAGCTCTCTATTAGTTGGTTTGTCCTCGAGTGTGCAGGCTCTTCTTTCTCTTGTGTTAGGTATGATCTATCATAGCGAAGGACAATCATTAGGGGGAAAACCTTACCTAAACTTTTATAACACGACATAGAGTAAGAAGAAGGAAAATATTTCCTAAACACCTCATAGCCTTTTGTTCATAGTTGTGGTGCATAACACAACCATGAATAAGACTCTAATTGACACGATGTGTTGGATGCCGAGGACCATTAACAACTTAGTGCTCTGATACAAAGTTTGTCATGACACAAGCCTATGGCCTAGATGTGACACGACCCATAGGGAACTTGAAGGGACCCTAAGAAAGCCTCTTAATATATCATTACACATCCTTGGTTGCAGAAGCAATAAAATACAACACGAGATAGTAAATAGGGACAATGAGGATAAGGTGCAACTTCCATGTCGTAAATATAAAGAGTCGAGGGAGAGTCAAAGCTCCTAGCATAATACAAAACATATCCAACAACACCTCTAAATCTTAGATACTTAGCGAGGGCCAAGACAAGATACCGGGCTCACCCTCATCATCAATATATACATAAAAGAAGATAGTCTCAGAACATAGTATGAGATCATAAATATCATCCCCGAAATAAAGGACTCTCCAAAGAGCTTGAGAGAAGTCGTACTAGCCACGTGAAAAAGGATGATCAAGTGGGGCTCCGATTACTATATGGTGATATCATTTAGGCATAGAGTATGCATTAGTACATTTGAATGTACTAAGTATGTATGATACAGTGCAACAAAAGGTAAGCACCATAAGCAAAGTCGATAACATAGGCAATGGGTAAGCATATTAGCAATATGGCATGTATGAATGATGCTTGAAGTAAGACCATGCTTATATACAACATAATACATCTGTAAGAAGAAATCATTATTTGTGAATATCCAAGGCCTACCACCCCCTTGGAGAGGCGAATGAGGTATGAACCCCTCAATAGGTTGATGAGGTACTAATTGCCCAACATGGTTGATGAGGTACAAACCCCCCAACATGGTTGGTGGAGTACCAACCCCCCAATATGGTTATCAAGGTACAAATCCCTCAACATTACTACACGAGCCTACCACCTCCCGAGCAAGGCAATCAAGGTACAAACTCCTCAACAAGGTTACCTGGGAACCCCCCGAGTGAGGCTTGGTCAATTCCAAATACTATATAGATAATATCATATACATACATTTCTTTCATCATCATAAAGTCATTTAACTCATAATACATGCATTGGACCTTCAATTCCTCAAAAAATCATGACCCGGACATTTTATCAAACACTTGGCGGGTGTGTAGTGCTAGTACAAAATCATACAATTCAAGAGTGAAATCATGCTAGAAAATTCAATGTAAAACCATCAATAGATACTTAGTAACACCCTCAAGCCATATACATCAATGAACATCATCAAATCTCACAATAGATTTTAGATTCATAGCTCAAAACATGCTAAAACAACCATAATTTCATGAAAACCCAACATAATGTGCAGTGAAATTCATAATAAGTAAGACCCATTAGTAAATCAACTCTAAATCATGCAAATTTAGGTAAAATAAAGCTTGTGTATAATAGGTGAAAGGAACTATCATGACCTAAGTCTAGGACCTAGACATGACACAATGCAAGGAAAACCCAAAGGGACCCCAAGCAAGCCTCTTAGAATATCATTACACATCCTTCGTCATGGAAGTAATAAATCAAGCATCAAGAGATAACAAATTAGGACAACTGGGGATAAGCGAACACTTTCATATCATAGACATCAAAAATAATAGAGTTAAGGCTCATAGCATAGATACATAACATGTCCAACAACACCTCTACTAAATAGATAAGAGGGGGCCATGATAAGCAACTGGGCTCACCCTCATAGTCAACACATAAACAAAGTAAGATACTCTTAGTATATAGCAAGAGATCATAAGAAATGTCCCCAGAATGGAGGACTCACCAACTAGCTTGAGAGACAATTGATCTAGCTACATAGAGGGGGAGGATGATCAAGCGGTGACCCAGTTCCTACATGGTGACATCATGTAGGCATAGAGTATGCGTTAGTACTTTTGAATGTACTAAGTATGTAGGATGTAATACAAAAATAGATAGACATCATAGGCAAAATGTATAATAATACTCAATAGATAGCATAATAGCAACATGTCATGTATGAATGATGCTTGGAGTAAAGTCATGCTTTTATGGAACATAATACATATATAGCAAGTGAACATTACTATAGAATATCTAAGGTCTACCATATCCTTGGACAGGTGCATGAGATATAAGCCCCTCAAATGATTAATGAAGTACCAAACCCTTAATATGGTTACCCAGGACTACCACCACCCAAAGCTAGGGACGAAGTTACAAACCTCTCGATGTGGTTAATGAGGTACCAACCCCTAAATATGGTTATACGGGCCTACTACCCCCCATACTAGGCAACCAAGTTACCAACCCCTCGATGTGGTTACCAGGGCCTACAACCCCCTGAGCCAGGCTTGGTCAACTCAGAACACCATATAGAGAATACCATATACATACATTCATTTCATCACCACATAGTGATTTAAATCACAAGACATGCATTAGACTTTCAATTCCTCAAGAAATTATTATCTGGACATTTTACACACTTGGCGGTGTGTAATATAGTGTAAAACCATATAATTCAAGAGTGAAATCATGCTAGAAAATTCAATGTGAAACCATCAATAGATACTTGGTAATACCCTCAATCAATATACATCAAATCTTACGTTAGATCTTAGACCCATAGCCCAAAATATCCTAAGACAATCACAATTTCATAAACCCCAACATAGTATGCAGTGGATTTCATAATAAAGAAGACCCATGAGTAAATGATCTTTAAACCATATAATTTTTAAGATAAGGGAGCTTGGGCATCATGGGTGAAAAGAACCTATGAAAGAAACCCACATACCTTAGCTTTGGAGATGAACTTGATGAAGATTGGAGATGGAGACTTGAAGCTTGAATGAGAACCTTTAAATTCGAATGAGTTTTAAGACTTGAGTTTAGGAGTAAAATATTGGCTAAGTGTTGGAATGAGTATTGGGGAATGATTTGAATGATATAAGGGTGAAATACGGTGAAGTATAGGTGTTTTCACGCATGCGAACACTTAGGCCCAAGATTCAAAATCCTTGGACTGGACTTGAAAAACTACCCAAAAATTAACACCGTGGCATGCTCTTGCCGTGTCGCGCCAGGGGCGCAAATACACACTGGAAATTGCATTTTTTTTATTCTCAAATTTTGCTATAGTTGCTCTTAAATTGGATTTAGACCCATTGTTCACTCAATTTGATCCCTTGAACAAGAAAATGAAGTTGAATGTTCGATATCATGCATGGATTTTGAGATATATAGAAATTATGATTCTAGGCACTTTCGAGACACATTTTTGGGCACTTTTTGGGGTCATTTCAAGAACCCATTAGAAGATTGGATATAGATACTTAAAGCTTGAATGAGAACCTTAAGATTCGAATGAGTTTTTCAAACTTAAATTTTGGAGATGAAATATTGTCTAATTGTTTGAGAGAGTATTTGGGAATGTCTTGAATGATATAAGGGTGAAACAAGGCTAAGTATAGGCATTTTCATACATCGGAACACTTAGGCTATAGACCCAAAGGCTTTAAACTGAACAAGAAAAATAGTGCATAAAATACACAGCAGCATGCCCTGGGCACATCGTGCCAGCGGCACGGATCGTCATTAGAAATCACATTTTTTATGATTTTTATATTTTAGTAAGGTTGCTCTTAAATCAGGGTTAGACCTATTTTTTACTCAATTTGACCCTATGAACAAGAATATGAAGTCGTATTTTCTATATCACATATGAATTTTAAGATATATAGAAATTATGATTCCAGGCACTTCCGAGGTACATTTTCAAACACTTTTTGGGGTCATTTCAATTTATGCCTTCATGCATCCCTCAGAATATATAATAACCTAGTAGACCCAGGGCCTATTCTTTTGAACTAACTGAGTAAATTGAGACTCAACATGGCCAGTTGCTACACCATGGCCTACATGGATATCGCAGACACATAAATCATGTCGTCAAGTAAAGTTTGTGTAAGAGTGGCTAATGGTATAGGAGTAGTAGTAAGCCCTTTCTATACATTTGTCTCAGTATATGGAGGCCTATCATTTGTTATAGCAGCAGTGGTGATGGAGGGTGGAACCTCAGGAGATGGCTCTGGCATGAACATCTCGAGCATGGGAGTTGGTTGGTGCAGTGCTTGCCAAAGTGCCACTGAGTTCATCTAACCATTAATTAGGATGGTAACCAAAGTGCATTAGACATCAATCAGTGAGTCCAACTGATGTAGATTTCCTACCCTCGACTCTAGACAGAGTCGGTAGATCAAGCATCTAAATAGGATGGAGGTAAACCTCTTCATGGCCGCCTCGTTTATCTACTTTATGACGAGGCTGGCCTAATATATCTCATAGCCAGCCAAGATGTTGGCAACTAAAAGTGCACACTTAGGTGCCAATGTGTTATCTTCAAGCATCTATTGGATCTATGACCTCACAAAGACCCACCAAAATTTGGTGGGAAAGCTAAAAGAGGCCTTTATAATAGCCTCAGAAGACGTGGCAACCCATGCAGGGTATGGGCCCTGCTCAGCAATCAAACCTTCCACCCATCTAATCAAGTCAGCTCTATAGCTCTGGTGTCTCATCTGACCCATATCCCTAGTCTGCCCCATGATGTGCTATGAGAATACTAAACTTTTGATACTTAAAACTTGGAATTTTGTGTGTTACCAATGAGATGTTAGCTGGTTTTATGTGTTTTTGTATTTATATTTAGAAGATTATAGGCTGGCCTTGATTTTTAAGGAAAAGTGTAGAAGTTGTTGGTATTTGCTATTATATGAAACCCTTTAAGAGTCATAAGTCATTCTATGGTCCATAGGGTGGCTTCGTGAATAATTCTAGTAAGAAGCTATTTTCTAAAGTTTATTCTATGAACATGCAGATGAGTCATAGAAGGTTTTAGGAGTCATAGAAGATGGTTCATGCCCTAAGGTAGAGACTTGGACATTCAGGAGTTTCATCAGACGAAACCCCCTTTACAGGTTGTAAATCACTTTACCATCCAAAGAGGGGTGTTGTACAGTTGAAATCAGAATTTTTAGCAGCTGAGTACGAGACCCAAATAACGGGCCATGGAATACAATATGGCCCGTAAATAACTTTCGTATGGCATGCCAATCACTTTTCCTATTTAGTTTAGACTGATATTTTATTTATTATAAATAGCTTTTGTAGGTTATTTTTCATAAGTTTTCACCTAGTACTAAGAGAACTCAGTAATTAGAGAAAGAAAATTGTAAGATCATGTTGGAGAGTCTTTGAGAACACTTATGTTTGAATTTTATATTTAAGCTTGTGATTCTTATTAATGTTGGATTTATTTGTTCTTAATTGCTATTGTGTAAGTGTTCAATTATGTTTTCTCAATTTTTAATTTTTGCATCTACGTAAAGCATGGCAGCTAAATCTACAACTACATTTGTAGGAACCATGAAGAACTAACAAAGCCAAATTAGATAACTTCTGAATCTTCGAAGGTGTATATGCATGTATTAATTAATTCACTTCGTGTTGCATGTTTTCTAATGGTGGCCAAACATTAGAACCCGCCTAGTATTACTAACTGGACAAAGGTTGTAATAAATAGGAAACTTGCAGAAGTCCTTTTTGGAGAGGTACTTCCCTAGATCGAAGAAGCTCAAGTTGAAGGACCAGATCAACAAGTTTGAGAAACTTCTTGGTGATTCAATTAGCACTACTTAGGAATGGTTCACCAAATGTCTGAGGAGATTCCTTGACCATAAAATAATTGATAATTCTTTAGTGGAGATGTTCTACCGTGCCCTTGATGAGAACAGTCAGGCCAGTGCTGACCCTATCAGGGGGGGCTTGTTCTTGGATCAACTATTTACAAGGATCGCAGATATCACGACCCAAGATTAGGGCCTAGACGTGATACAACAAAAGGAAAATCCAAAAGCTACCAAAATAAGCCTCTTAGCATATCATTTGCACATCCTTCATTGCGAAATATAAAACAAACATTCAAGAAATAATTCTAAGAGAAAATACATCTTGTTTTAGCCTCTTGACAGACTTACAACAGCCCACAAGGTTCAACACATAGCAATTCCACACAATCTAAAAACGGACAGCATAACATTACCTTGCTTCGCTATATTTCGACATTGACAACTCCAAACCTATTCCAACTTTACGCTATGGGGATAGATAGGGAAAAAAGTTTTGCATTAATCATATAACAAGCAAGTACTAAGGGGAGGGTAAGTAGGACTCAAGCTTTGAGGAAATAGGGACTTAGGACTTTCATCACTTTCCATCACTATCAATAGCATCAAATAGTATCACATAAGGGATAGGGTCTAAGGGATAAGTTTCCATGAAATATCAACATCAAATTATGGGTACATAGGTAGTATCAAACAACACCTCTAAGCATGAAAAGGATGGAGGCGAAGACATGTTCAAGGCTCACCCTCAAACTAGAAAGAAAAGCGGAATAAAGTCTCAACATAAGTGCTATAGAAATCGAATATTGTCCCCAAACTAAAGGATTCACCAACTCTCTTCTTTCAATGATCCAAAGCTAACCACATAGAGGATATCGACGAGAGTCTTGCCTGCATGGCAAAATCATGCAGGCATAGAAGTATGCATCAGTACTTGGAATTACTGGTATGTTGGTATGCAATGCATGACATGGAAATAAATAATAAAGTGATTTATGCTAAGTCTTGTGATTAAAAATGATACATTTACAAAGGCATTAGTAAGCAATAATTAAGCTAATATTATTTAAACATAAATAACAACTTTAGAAAGAGCATAGTAAGATGCATAGACAAACATAATTGAGAATAAGCAAATTATATAAATTTGGATTATACATATGAGTGATCATGTAGAGATTTTACTATAACCATAGAACATAGAATAATGCATATGAGAAATAAAGAACTTACCATCACTTGAATGCATGATAGGTCACATGAACATAAATTAGTGAGAATACACAATGTCATACATAATTGAGGTATTAACATTCTTGGGTGAACAATCCGTCACTTTATATAAAAGACTATTTTATTATGCAAGGAACATTGGTAATCATAATGCAAACCACCTTACAAACTTGTAGACATCATCATTTACCTTGAAGAGAAATACCATTTGTACTTGTGAAACAATGAATCATAGGAACTTTAAATCACCTTTGGACATAACATAAAGAAACCATTTTAATGTATCACAAGGGGACCTCCTAGGAACATCAGGAGAACTTGAACATATGTAAGATCAACCTTTAACCGACATAAACCATGTGAGCTAAGCCATGAGTCCCAATGTTTCCCCTACACCAGAAAAAAGGGGGAAGTCACTTGCCAAGACGACCTCCTAAGATGCCTAAGTGGATCCATTAAAGCCTTGCTATTGAGCAACCTCTACTACTAGTTTGTCTAGAAATCAAGCTCTACTAGCGGGTTATTCCTATTTCCTATGGTGGCACGAAGTTATGGGATAATGAGATTCTACTAATGGTCTCACACCTCTTCTAATGGGGAGCTTCCACATCCATCCCAAGGTCCACTTGGTGCTAAGTAAACTCTCACAGAATAATCATAGGCATGAATAATGAAATTCATTAGTGGAGAGGTATCTGTTAACCTATCCCATAAGCCGTTTAAGACAATGGAGGGGAATTCTACGAATCTATCCCATAAATATTTAGAACATTAATCATCATCATAAGGATAGCTCTTATATCTTGGCTAAGCCTCTATGATCGGCTAGTATCATAATTTTAGCTAAGCCTCTATTATCGGCTAGCACCATAATCTTGGCTAAGCCTCTACTATCGGCTAGAACCATCAGCATATCCCTCTACTAATGGGCCATCATAGTCTCATGATTGTAACTAGGTGGGAACTTACTTTTTTTTATTCATTTCATTCTTGACTCCAACGAGTTTAATTAGTCCGAAATAGCATATAGATAAAAAGGTCATAATATGCATAAACTTGTATACTATAATATTATAAGAAAGACCTTTGAATAATACATGACTTTCATATCGCTTTAAACAATTTCACAACATACTTGATATAACTCAACCTTCATCACATTCATGAACAAGCGTACAAATAATAAACCTTTTCATCATTCATAAGAAGCTTTTATTAAATCTTCAAAAAACATAGAATGACTCATAAGCCTTTGTTTCCCATTATTTAGACATCATACTTCAAGTCATATAATGAATATCATCAATTTAAATCATTCTTAAGCAACCCATCACAATTTTACATATCATCTCTCAAAACATGGACATGGAAATATGAAATTCATCTCATACAATCCACAACTTCATAGTACCTCGTGGTAACACAACATTTATAGCTTTGAATATCATAACCTAGCTCATCAAACAATCACATTATGATATCAAATTTAGGTCTTCATATCATTCATAACATTTATAACATTCTCATGAACTCATAACATGCTTAATTTCCCTTAATATTAACAACATTCATAAATCAAATGTCTTTTATCACATAAGAGATTTGCCACATAACTTAGTCAAAACATGGTGAATATATGTATTTCAGCTTTAAAACATGCAATTCAAAGTATAAAAAATAAGAGGAGTAAAAACAAAGTCATGTAAGAATCATTCAAAATAACCCACCAATATACTTGCAAAACTCAAATTTGGGTGTCATAAAAACCGTTCAAAAATTCTAATACTTTCAAATTTTTAAAGATGCCATAGCTTATAAGGCCTTAATGTAATAAGCATATCTTAATCTCAATCATTACTAGGATTCCATGCATCAGTAAATTAATAACCAATAATTTCCAACGTATTCCATGTAATGAAATGATAGTAGAAATTACCCATAAAGAATTAGTCATTAGAATAAAGAAATTAGATAAAAATAGTTTTGGAGCTCTATGGGTGAAGGAACCCATGGATGGAAGACCCACATACCTTAAACTTGAGATTTTCTTGAAAGTAACTTAAAGAAGACTTGGCCAAAGGTTCTTGAATTCCAACAAGAGTTCTTGAAATAAAACTTGAGATTCACTGGAAGATTTAAGAAAATTGGAGAGTATTTTTGAGAGAATTTCTTTGAGTTCTAGGGCATAAAATGGCTGAAAAATGTGAAATTCTCATCTATATTGGCATTGAGTTATTACACAATTACCCTTGAGTGAAAAGGAAAGTTTTTTAGAATTTTTGAACTAGGCCGCGAAAGGTCTGCGTCCCATCCTTGTAGAAGACACCTACTGCTTTGTGAAATTTTACTGACAAAATTATTTTTTTGCATGGACAACCTATACCTTGTAGGTAATCGTTCGTCCATTCAATTTTGACCTCTAAACAAGAATATAAAGTCAGATTTGCAAAATTCTGCATGGATTTTAAGATATTAAGAAAAATGCATCATAGGATCTTTTCGAGCTACTTTGAGGGATGTTACAATATCCCTCGCCTCGGAAAATTCATCCTCAAATATGAATAGAGATAACATAAATAGAATGGAACATCTATCAACCCCTTACTAAAATAATAATACAAACTAAACATTGATTTCATGCAACTTTTAAAGTCTCTAACATGGACATCATTTTAAAATCATGAGTAGCATATTTCCATAATCTCATCTGAAACATCAATCAACTCCCTTCATGAGCATGCATGCATAATAAATAACATGTCAAGACTAGATAAATGATTCATGAGAATGATCATGAACTACCATTATTACCACTATGCCAACACAACCACTTACCAATACATCAATCATAGCACCACCACCTATTAAACCACTTGGTACTAACCATCACCATATTCAAGGAGATACATACATACCGGCTATAGTGGTATGAGCTCCCTCTCTTCCCTTCCTAGCAACCACCAGGCAATCCCTTCATAAGTAGGATATTTATTTATTTCCTTCTTACTCCTGGCCTTTGATGTCTTTGTAATGATCCACCCTAATCAAAATGAGCTCTCTTAGACTCTCTTGCTTTCTTCCATATATTTTCATCTTCGATATGCTCCACATAAGTCACGAACCTTGAAATATCCATCTCCTTTACTAGCATAGCAATCCAGTACTCTTGGACAAGCAAGTCATATATTCCCAACATAAATTTGCTCATTCTTGCTTAAGGGTCGATAGCCAATAATAGGGTATACTTGTATAGTTGGGTGAACTTGAGCGCGAATACTTCCTCACACATATATTCCCTTGCTTGAGGTTGATAAATTCTTACATCTTAACTTCCATCAACTCTAAGGAAAAGAAATGATCTAGAAATGCATCCTTGAACTCTCCCTAAGAAATGGGACCCAAATCTTCACTCTCTCATTCTTCCATTGAGTGAGCCATACTTGAGCAACCCTTTTCAATTCAAGGGCCACTAACTACGCCTTCTTCTCCAAAGTTACACCCATAACAATCAATGCCTTATGCACCTCATCCATAAACTCTTAAGCATACTACTCCACCTTTGAACTGTAGAACTCAGTAGGATTCATCCTAGCAAAATCCCTTACTCTTGAAGCTAGGGTAGAAGCATTCGGAACCTTAGCATCTTGGTAGACTTGACTAGCTAATACTTATGCCATCATGGTTAAAGTGGCCTATGCTCTGCATAAGAAACATTCTCCTCTTGTTGCACAGGATGGGATTGACCTTTGATAACACCAATTCGCAAACGGGCTCTTCTTGGTGAAATCTTCTAGAAATGGCACAGAGGGTGTTGTTAGAGAGAGGAATAAACTTAGGTACATCTAATGGAATGACATGAATCATAATGAAGCGAAACTTTTTCTAAAATGCCTCAAAGCCTCCTATCCATAGTTGTGGCATGCTTCACAATCATGAATAAGACTCTACTCAGCATGATATGTTGGATGTACGAAGACCATTTATAAACCTAATGCTCTGAATACAAAATTGTCATGATCCAAGCCTAGGGCATAGATGTGACACAATGAATGGAAAACCCGAAGGCGACCCAACTAAGCCTCATAGTATATCATGTGCACATCCTTGGAAATATAAAACAAATATTCAATAAATAATTCTAGGGAATAGGGATTATGACTCATGCTATGAGGATAGATAGGGGAAATAAATTCACGTGAATCACATAATAAACAAGTACTAAGGGGAGGGTAAGTAAGACTCAAGCTATCTCTTAGGACTTTCATCACTTTCTATCACTATCAATAGCGTCAAATTGTATCAAATAAGGGATAGGGTCTAGGGGATAAGTTTCCATTAAATTCGACATCAAATTATACGTACATACTGTAGTATCCAACAACACCTCTATGCATGAAAAAGACAGGGGCCAAGATATGTTCAAGGCTCACCCTCAAACTAGAAGGAGAAGTGGAATAACGTCTCAATATAAGTAAGATAAACTGAAAATTGTCCCTTAACTGGAGGACTCACAAACACTTTCCTCTTACTGATCCAAAGCTAAACACGTGGATATCGATGAGCGATGGTCCATGCATAGTTAAATCATGCAGGCATCAAAGCATTCGTCAATACTTGAAATGTACTGGGTTGTAGGTATGCAATGCATGACAAGGAAATAAATAAAGATGATAAGTCTTCTAATAAAAAAATCATACATTTACAAAGGTATTAGCAAGTCATAATCAAGCTAATATTATTTAAACAAAAAGAACAACTTTAGAAAGAACATACTAGGATACATAGATGAACATAATCGAGAACAAGCAAATTATAAAAACTTCGAATACACATATGAGTTATCATTTAGACATTTTACTCTCACCATAGAACATGAAATAATGCATATGAAAAATAAATAGCTCACCCTCACTTGAATGCATGATAGGTCACATGAACTTAAATTAGTGAGAAATACACAATGTCATACATAATTGAAATCTTAACATTCTTGGGTGAATAATACATCACTTTACGTAAAAGACAATTTTATTATGAAACGAACATTGGTAATCACAATGGAGATTACCTTGCACATTTGTAGACATCATCATGTGCCTTTAGGAGAAATATCATTTCAACATGTGAAATAATGAATCATAGGAATTTTAAGTCACCTTTGGACATAACATAAAGGAACCATTTTAATATATATCATTAAGGGACCTCTTGGGAACATAAGGAGAACCTGAACATATGTGCGAGCAACTATTAACTGACATAAACCATGTGAGCTAAGCCATGGAGTCCCAATGTTTCCCCTATACCAGAAGAAAGGGGGAAGTCACTTGCCAAGGTAACCTCCTAAGATGCCTAAGTGGATCCACTAAAGTCTTGCTGTTAGGCAACCTTTACTATCAGTTTGTCTAGAAATCAACCTCTACTAGCGGGTAATTCCTATTTCCTACAGTGGAACGTAGTTATGGGACAATGAGATTCTAGTAACAGTCTCACACATCTTCTAACGGGGAGCTTCTGCATCCATCCCAAGGTCCACTTGGTACTAAGTAAGCTCTCACAGAATAATCAAAGGCATGAATCATGAAATTCATTAGTGGAGAGATATTCTACTAACCCTTCCCATAAACCTTTTAAAACAATAGAGGGGAATTCCACTAACCCGTCCTATAAACATTTAGAATATTAATCATCATCATAAGGATAGTTTTTATATCTTGTCTAAGCCTCAACTAACGGCTAGTATCATAACCTTAGCTAAGCCTCTACTATCGGCTAGCACCATAATCTTTGCTAAGCCTCTAGTAGGGGCTAGCACCATCACCATATACCTCTACTAACGAACCATCATAGTCACATGATCATAACTAGGCGGGAACTCATATTTCTTTTATCCATTCATTCTTGGCTCCAATTAGTCCAATTAGTCTCAAATAACATATAGAGAATGGTCATGACATACATAAACTTATATATTATAATATCATAAGGAAGACCTTTCAATAATGCATGGCTTTCATAACACTTCAGCAAATTTCATAACATGCTTGATATACCTCGTCTTCCATCAAATTCATGAACTAACATAAATATAATAAAACCTTTTCATCATTCATAACAACCTTTTCGTAAGTCAATAATAAACATAGAATGTCTTATAAGCCTTCGTTTCTCATTATTTGGACATCATACTTCAAAACTTATAGTGAATATCTCCAATTTAAATCATTCTTGAAAAACCTATCACAATCGTACATATCATCTTTCGAAACATGGACATGGAAACATGAAATTCATCTCATAAAATTCTCAACTTCATAGTATCATGGTATCACAGCATTTATAGTTTTGACTATTATAAATTAGTTCATCAAACCATCATAGCATAATATCAAATGAAAGGTTTCATCACATCTATAACATTCTCATGAACTCATAGCATGCTTAATTTCCCTTCAACATTAACAACATTCAAAAATCACATGTCCTACCATAAAGCCTTCATCACATAAGAGATTTGCCACATAACTTAGTCAAAACATAGTGGGTATATATATATTTAAGCTTTAAATCATGCAATTCAAAGTAGAAAATTTGAGAGGAGTAAAAATAAATTCATGTAAGAATCATTCAAAATAACGCACCAACATACTTGCGGAACTCCAATTTGGGTGTCATGAAAATCATTTAAAAATTCTTAATATTTTCAAATCTTTCAAGATGCCATAGCTTACAAGGCCTTAACGTAATAAGCATATCATAATCTCAATTATTAATAGTAGCCAATGTATAAATAAATCAATAACAAATAATTTCCAGCATATTTCATATAATCGAGTGATAGTAGAAAATACCCATAAGAATTAATCATTAGAATCAAGAATTTTGATAAAAATACTTTTGCGGCTCTATAGGCAGAAGAACACATGGATGGAAGACTCGCATACCTTAAGCATGAGATTTTATTTAAAGTAACTTGAACAATACTTGGGCTTCACTTGGGTTCTTGAATTCCCAGAAGACTTCTTGAAAAAAAAAACTTGAGATTGAATGGAAGATCTAAGAAGATTGGAGTGAATTTTTTAGAGTATTTCTTTGAGTTCTAGAGAAAAAAATTGTTGAAAAACGTGAAATCCTTGTCTATATAAACATTAGGTTGTTAGCTATTTGCCCTTGAGTGAAAAGGAAGGTTCTCTCGAATTTTTTAACTAGGCCACGATAGGTCCGCGTCGCATCCTTGTTGCAAAAAACTACTATTTTGCAAAAATTCACTAAACAAATTATTTTTTTGACACGGACAACCTAAACCTTATAGGTAACTATTCCCCTACATAATTTTGTCCACTGAACAAGAATATAAAATCAAATTTGTGAAACTCTACATGAATTTTAAGATATTGAATAATATGCATCATAGAGTTTTTTCGAACTACATTGAGAGGTATTACAACATCCCTTCCCCCCCTCCCCCCCGGAGAACATTTGTCCTTGAGTATGAATAGAGATAGAATGAACAGAATGAACATCTATCAACCCCTTATTAAAACAATAATTAGACATTAATTTCATGCAACTTTCAAAGTCTCTAACATAGACATCATTTTAAATGCATGAGTGGCACATTTTCATAATTGCACATGAAACTTCAATCAATTCCCTTCGTGAGAATGCATACATAATATGTAACATGTCAAGGCTAGATAAATGATGTATGAGAATGATCATGAACTACCATTGTTACCAATATGTCAAAACAACTACTTACTAATATATCAATCATAGCACCACCACTTATGAAACCACTTAGTACTAACCATCACCATATTCAAGGAAACACATACCTATTAGGTATTGTGTTATGAGCTCTGTCTCTCTCTTCCCTTCCTAGCGGCCACCGGGCAATCCCTTCTCTTGTGCCCTAACTCACTACACCCAAAACAACTTTCTTGACCCACCAAGTACACTTGTAGTTGCATCTTATCATACTTGTTACAATTAGGATATGGGTTTCTTTCCTTCTTACTCCTAGCCTCCGATGTCTTGGTAAATGATGATCCACCCTCCAAAATGAGCTCTCTTAGCTCTCCTGATTTCTTCCTTATCTTTGATCTGCACCATATAGGTCATGAGCCTTGAAATATCCATCTACTTTACCAACATTGTGGTCCGCACTCTTGGATAAGCAAGTTGGATAATCCCGACATAAATTAGCTCATTCTTACTCGGGGGTCGGCAACCAATGATGGGGTATAATTGGATAGTTAGGTGAACTTGAGCAAATACTCCCTTACACTCATATTCCCTTACTTGATATTTATAAGTTCTTGCATCTTAGCTTCTCTCAACTCTAAGAGAAAGAAACAATCTAGAAATGCATCCTTGAATCTCCCTAAGAAATAGGACCCAAATCTTCACTCCTCTCATTCTTCCATTGAGTGTGCTATATTTAAGCAAAACTTTCAATTTGAAGGATGCTAACTCTGCCTTTTCATTCGATGTCACACCCATAACTGCCAACACCTTATGCACCTGATCCACAAACTCATGAGCATCCTTCTCCACCTTTGAACCATGAAACTCGGGAGGATTCATCCTTGCAAAATCCCTTGTCTTTGAAACTGGGGTGGAAGCATTTAGAACATTAGCACCTTGATTGACTTGATTGGCTAAAACTTATGCCACCATGGTTAAAACGGCCGTAAATTCCACATAAGAAACATTCTCCTATTGTTGCATAGGAGGGGCTTGACCTTCGGCATCACCAATTGGCGAACGTACTCTTCTTGGCGGCATATTCTAGAAATGGTAAAAAGGGTGTCGTTAGAGACAAGAATAACCTTAGGTACATCTACTGGAATGATATGAATCATAATGAAGTGAAATATTTCCTAAAATGCCTCATAGCCTCCTGTCCATTTTGTGGCATGCTTCACAACCATGAATAAGACTCTACTTGACACGGTGTTTTGGATGTCTGAGGACCATTTATAAACATAGCACTCTGATATCAATCTTGTCATTATCCAAGCCTGAAGCCTAGACATGACATGATAAATGAGAAACCCAAAGGTGACCCAAATAAGCATCTTAGCATATCATTTGCACATCCTTGGTTGAGAAAATATATAATAAACATTCAGCAACTAATTCTAAAGGAATATGGGCTTATGACTCACCTTATAGGGATAGATAGGGGAAACGGATTTGTATAAATCATATAACATGCAAGTTCTAAGGGGAGGGTAAGTAGGCCTTAAGTTATGAGGAAATAGGGACTTGGGACTTTCATCACTTTCAATCACTATCAATTATGTCAAATAGTATCATATAAGGGATAGAGTTTACAGGCTACATTTTCATGAAATCCAACATCAAATTATAGGTACATATTGTAGTATCCAATAACACCTCAAAGTATAAAAAGGACGGGGTCCAGGATATGTTCAAAGCTCACCCTCAAACTAGAAAGAAAAGGGGAATAAAGGCTCTACATAGGTAAGATAAAAATCGGATATTGTCCCTAAACTAGAGGATTCACCAACTCTCTTCTTTCAATGATCCAAAGCTAACAGTGTGGAGGATACCGATGAGCATCAGTCCCTGCATAGTCAAATCATGTTGGCATAGAGGTATGTGTTAATACTTGGAATATACTAGTATATAGGTATGCAATGCATGACATAGAAATAAATAATGAAGTGATTCATGTTAAGTCTTGTGATAAAATAAAATGATACTTTACAAAGGCAGTAGTAAGTCGTAATCAAGCTAATATTATTTAAATATAAAGGACAACTTTAGAAAGAACATAGTAGGATGCATAGATGAACATAATTAAGAATACGCAAATTATATAAACTTGGATAAATATGTATATTTTAGACATTTTACTCTCACCATAGAACGTGAAATAATGCACATGAGAAATAAAGAACTTACCTATAGTTGAATGCATGATAGGTCACATGAACTTAAATTAGTGAGAAATACACAATGTCATACGTAATTGAAGTATTAACATTCTTGGGTCAACAATACATCACTTTAAATAAAAGACTATTTTACTATGCTAGGAACATTGGTAATCATAATGGATATTACCTTACACACTTGATGACATCATCATGTATCATATGGGAACCTCTTAGGAACATAAGTAGAACTTAAACATGTGTGAGAGGAAAATTTAACCAACAGAAAACACGTGAGCTAAGCCATGGAGTCCCAATGTTTCCCTTACACAGGAAGAAAGAGGGAAGTCATTTGCCAAGGTGTACTCCTATGATGCCGACATGAATCTACTAAAGCCTTGCTATTGAGCAACCTCTACCATCGGTTGGTCTAGACATCAACCTCTATGAGTGGGTGATTCATATTTCCTATTGTAGCACGTAGTTTTGGGACAATGGGATTCTACTAAGAGTCTCATGCCACTTCTAAGGGAAAGCTTCTACATCCATCCCAAGGTCCACTTAGGGCTAAGTAAACTCTTACGGAATACTCATAGGCTTGACTCATGAAATTCATTAGTGGAGAGGTATTCTATTAACCCATCCCATAAGCCTTTTAACACAATGGAGGGGAATTCTACTAACCCATCCCAAAAATATTTAGAACATTAATCATCATCATAAGGATAGCTCCTATATCTTAGCTAAGCCTCTACTATTAGCAAGCATCATACTCTTCGCTAAGATCTACTATCGACACCATAATCTTGGCTAAGCCTCTACTATCGACTAGCACCATCATCATACCCTCTACTAATAGGCCATCATAGTCTCATGATCATAACTAGGTAGGGACTCACATTTCTTTTATTCATTAATTCTTGTCTCTAACGAGTTTATTAGTTCCAAATAACATATAGAGAGAATAGTCATGACATGCATAAACTTGTACACTATAATATCATAAGGGAGGCCAACCTTTCAATAATACATGTCTTTCATATTACTTCAATAAATTTCACAACATACTGGATCACTTCGTCCTCCATCACATTCACGAACTAGCATACATATAAAGAAAACTTTCCACCATTTATAAGAAAATGTTCATAAGTCAATAATAAACATAGAATGTATTATAAGCCTTTGTTTTTCATTATTTAGACATCATACTTCAAAACATATAGTGAATATTATCAATTTAAATAATTCTTAAACGACCCAACACAATCGTACATATCATCTTTCAAAACATGGACATGAAAACACGAAATTCATCTCATATAATCCTCAACTTCATAGTATCTCATAGTATCACAATATTTATAGCTCTGAATATCATAAACTAGCTTATCAAAGCATCACATCATAATATCAAATAAAGGGCTTCATATCATTCATAACATTTATAACATTCTCATGAACTCATAGCATGCTCAATTTCCCTTCAACATTAACAACATTCATAAATCATATGTCCTACCATAAAGCCTTCATTACATAAGATATTTGCCACATAACCTAGTCAAGACATGGTGGGTAAATGTATTTAATCTTTAAATCATGCAATTCAAAGTATAATATATGAGAAGAGTAAAAATAAAGTCATGTAAGACTCATTCAGAATAACCAACCAACATACTTGCAAAACCCCAATTTGCATCTTATGAAAATCGTTCAAAAATTCATAATATTATTAAATATTTCAAGATGTATAGCTTACAAGGCCTTAATGTAATAAGCATATCATAATCTCTATCATTAGTTGGAGATCATGCATCAATAAATCAATAACTAACAATTTCTAACATATTTCATATAATAGAGTGATAATAGAAAATACCAATAAAGAATTAGTAATAAAAATAAAAAAATTTGATAAAAATAGTTCTGGGGCTCCATGGGTGGAAGAACCCATGGATGGAAGACTCACATACCTTAAACTTGAGATTTTCTTAAAAGTAACTTGAAGATGAGTTGGACTTCACTTGAATTGTTGAATTCTAACAAGAGTTCTTGAAAAAAAACTTGAGATTGAATGGAAGATTTAAGAAGACTAGAGAGGATATTTGAGAGTATTTCTTTGAGTTCTATGGAATAAAATGGCAGAAAATGTGAAATTCTTGTCTATATAAGCATTGAATTATTACCTAATTGCCCTTGAGTGAAGAGGAAGGTTTTTTGAAATTTTTGAACTAGGTCGTGATAGGTCCACATTAGATAGCCATTTTCCCACACAATTTTGTCCCTCTGAACAAAAATATTAGTTCAATTTATAAACTTTTGCATGGATTTTAAGATATTGAAAAAAAATACATCATAAGGTCTTTTTGAGCTACGTTGAGGAGTATTACAGCAGAGCAAATGGAAAGAGTGACCAAGACTAATCATGCATAGGGGTAGAGAGACAGAGTGTCTACCAAAATTTCATGTGCTGCTAGTGTTTGTCCGGAGCAAGCAAAGATCAATGAAGAAATCATGCAGCAGCTTGCCCAGATTCGCATATGTATAGAGGTGATGATGAAGCAGAACCAAAAGAGAGCAAATGCAGTGGTTTATCAACCTCCATGTGTACCAATGCATGAGGAGCCATATTATGATGAGGATGCATGTTTTGTTACTGATAAGAGAGGGGAGTTTTGGACAAATGTCTAAGGGTCCAACCAGGGATATTGGCGCTAAGGTCAAGGACACAAAAGGTCAGAACTTTAATAGAGATGGAGCTTACAAAGACAACTGAGGAGGTTACTATGATAAGAACAGGGGTCCAAAGAGAGATATAGATTGGGGTCACAAAGAAGACTTAAGAAATGGACCTTATGTAGTACCATATAATCATGATACATGTGCAAGTAGCTCCAGAGTTGAAGAGATGTTTAATTGCCAGTTGAAGAAAGTTGGGACACAGTATGAGACTCTGAGGGGCATGAGATCAGAGATTTCTAATAAAAATTAGAAAATAGAGTCTCACTTTGTGGCTACAAAACAGCTAGAACAACAGTTTGGTCAACTGTCGACTCAACTTAATTAGCTTTAGAGGGGGTAAACTGCGTAGTGACATAATTTAAAATCCTAAAAATAAATGGCAATGTATAGCGGTTACTACTAGGGGTGGCAAGAGCACCATTAATCCTTCCTCGCCAGTTGATGAGGAAGATGTTCGAGAGGAGATGGATGTGACAGAGGATGTGGAGATAAGAGAAGATCATGGCAAGTTTGGGGTGCTTGAAGCTGTGATGCACCATAGAGGTTGAATCCCATTCCATGGCCACCCCCTTCCCCTCAAAGAATCAAAAAGAGGGAGGAGGAAGGCAAATTCAAGAACTTTCTCTCCATGCTGAAACAACTGTCTATCAACATCCCTCTTATTGAGGCATTGGAGAAGATCCCAGGGTATGCTAAATACATGAAGGACTTGGTCACTAAAAGGTGCACTGTGAGTCAAGAGCTCTCCCAAGAGCTTCAGCATTGCATTGCTATTACTACGAGGTCCTTGGTTCAGAAACGAGAAGATCCAAATGCTTTCACCATATCCTACACCATTGGAGATGTGAAGTTTGCAATAGCACTATATGATCTAGGTGCCAGCATTAATTTGATGCCCTTTGCAGTCTACAAAAAGCTTAGATTGGGATCGCCTACTCCAACGAGCATGCAGTTGTTGATGACTGATCACGCTGTAAAGAATCCTACGGGGATACTGTGTGATATACTAGTCAAAGTTGAGAAGTTTACATTCCCCGCAGACTTTGTGATCTTGGATTGCAAAGTTGACTTCGATTTCCCAATCATATTGGGAAGATCATTCCTAGCCACTGGGCGAGCACTAGTAGATATGAAAGTCGATCAACTCAGGTTTAGATTGAATGACGAAGAAGACGTCTTCAATATCTGTTAGCCCATGAAGCACCCAGATGATTTGAAGAATAGAGTTTGGGAAATTGGTAAAGTCTGAGTAACCAATTTATCCAAGTCATACTACGATAATAAATCAGGTGCTACTTGGGAGGTAACCCAAGGTTTTTGACATTGAGTCGGTTGCATATATGGTACCAATGTATTCTATGAAGATTATCCAGGTATAAGGCTAAATCAGCTATTTTTGCTAGAAGAGCATCAAGATATGTCTTTACGACTAGTTAGACGGGCTATAAGACACTTTATGACCCGTACCCCATCTCGTAGAGATTTCTAGTGAGCAAAAAAATTATGCACTCCAATCTATGAGATAACTTAATGATTCGTAAGTCAAATTGTGGTCTTGAATGGGGGCTTATGGACCCCAGGTAAGTTTCATGAAAATTTTGCCAAATGTTGAGGTCTCTACTAATTTTGAATCACTTTACAATTCGCAGACTGGCCTGGAAACCTAGTACTGAAATCTAGGGTTTGGATGATCTATGAAACCATGGTTTATGGGCCATAAAATACTCTATGGACTGTAATCGAGGCTTCCTAGAGCTCACGCCCATTAGCTTTTCAGTTGACCCGGTCAAGTATAAATAATGGAGTCAAATTATTTTGACCCCATTCTTGACCTAAATTACAAAATTGACTCGGCCAACGCTCCTCGTGAATTCGATCACTGATGGCCGCTGTACACCTATTTTTTGGCCAAAAATATACTGTGGCGCGTCGAGCCAGTAATGTAAAATACATTCTGGAATTGCATTTTGTGATTTTTGAATTTTGATACAGTTGCTCCAAAATAGTGTTTAGACCATTTTTCCCCTAAATTGTACCCCCTAAACAGGAATATGAAATCAGATTTTTGATATCATGCAAAAACAAATTTTTAGATATATGAAGATTACGATTCCAAACACTTTCGAGACACATTTTTGGACACTTTTTGGGGTCATTTCAATATCTCTCCCTTGGGAACATTTGTCCCCGAGTATCAAAGAAATGTATATGAGAGACACAAACATGACCATTTCAGCCCACATAGAGATGCAACAATGCTCTTGAATTGCATTTCAAAAATCTCATCATAAGTGTAAAATCATCATAAAGTTATCCATTTAAACATGAACATATGCAATAATTTGAGGACTGAACTTAAGATTTGGAATCATGAAAGGACTTGGCATGTTATCATAAGCTTGAATAGAATGAAAGAGATAAGGGTATTGTTTTCCCGTGTTCGCTCCCCGAGAAACACTTTCGGCTAGACGAACCTTCCAAAGAGCCTTAACGAACACCACATCCTTATCAATCAATCTTCGCTCGTATACACACAACTTCTCCACTGAACCTTCTCATAAGTCAACTCATCCATCATACACCCATAATTTCAAGGAGTTCTATAGCACTTGAGTCACAAACATATCCCCTCATCCTAGAAGTACGAAAAAACTGGAAGAACCATAACCATATCCAAAGGCAATTCTCATTCATATGCAACCTTACTAATCTTCCTCAATACTCTATAAAGACTCACAAACCATAAACTCAAACAATGGAAAATGATCATCCCAACTACTCATGAACTCTATTACGCAAGCCCTAAGCATATCCTCATGTAATCTCACCAACTCATGAATGTACAATTTTGCATACTCTTCGATACCATAAGTAGACTTATTCGGTAGAAACATGAACCAATTTCATCACCCTATCAACCACACTCCAAAAGAATCACAACCTTTTCTAGTCTCGGGCTATCCAACCCCAACATCTATGTCACTTTCTTCCTACTTCCAAGTAGTGATCTTTATGTCTTGGGTTAGGCCACCCGACCTTTGATGTTTGGCTTTGACTTGTGGACAACTTATGACAACTGGAGACAAATTTGGCAATGTGCTTATTCATGCCTCCCTACCAACACCCATCTCTCAAATCTCTATATATTTAGTAGAACTGGCGTGAATAGAATAGAAGAATTATGGGCTTCATCAAGGATATTTTCCACCAAGCCATCAACAGAAGGTACATACAACCTACCTTGGTACCTAAGGGCACCATCTTCCCCCTTGGGAAAAAACCTCCACCTTGCCCTCTTTCACCAAGGCCTTCAATTCTAACAAGGATGGATCAAGACCTTGCTTTGCTCTTACCTCGTCAACCAATGATGATTTAGAACTATCAACAACAATAACACCACCATTGTCAACCTCTATCAATCTAGCCTACCTGTGAACCTACCTAGTCACCTCCATGCTACCACCATCAACATGAACAAGGCTAACCATAGAGATCCTATTCAAAATATCCGCCATAACATTAGTCTTACCGGGATGATAATGCACACTCATGTCATAATCCTTAAGAAGTTCTAACCACCTCCTTTTTCTTAAGATAAGATCCCTTTGGGTGAACACATATTAGAAACTCTAGTGAACGGTAACCACCCCAACATACAACACATACCACCAAGGATGTCAAATTTTCAAAGTGAAAGCCCCAGCGGCCAACTCAAGGTCATAGATAAGATAATCCTTCTCATGCATCTCAAATTATCTAAAAGCATAAACTTCCATCTAACCATCTTATATCAACACACAACCCACACCAATCAGGGTGACATCACAATACACAACAAACATATTCACAAACCTCTAGTGGTAACTCGCTAAGTTTAAGGAACTCCTAATACCCAAGGGAGTCAAAGGTCTAGGCCAATTCCTATTCACATACATCTCCTTAAGATCAATCTTAATACCATCCTCTAATGCAATACGACCTAGGGATGTAACCTCTTTTAACCATATTTCACGCTTCATATACTCAGCATACAACTCCTCTTACCCCCAAGATTTGCAACACTACCCCCAAATGGTTCACAAGTTCTAAATAAATCCATGCTTAATCACCAGAGACCACCACAAGTATAACAAGGTAGGGACTAAAGACCCTATTCATAAAATCCATAAAGATCAGTGGTGCATAAGCCAACCAACAACTCCAACATACTCAAAAGGCTCAATCCTAATCTGAAAAGACACTTTGGAATATCACCTACCCTTATCATCACTTGGGAACAAAACCCAAACCAATGGTCAAGCTTAGAGAAGTGACTAACCCATTGTAGTTAACCAAGTAGATTGACCATTCTTAACCATCATGTTACAAACTTATGAGTTCTACCATCAAAAAGAGACACAATATGCAAGTAGTCGAACCACCTCAAAACCTCCAATCCAACAAACTAAGTTTAAGAAAAAATCACAAGACAAGACCCTATACAATAAGAACATAAGGGCAACCCTTAGAGACAAATGATGCCTTAAGACAAGAGACAGACTTACTCTTTTGCATGCACTTTAAAAGTCTCCACTCAAGGACGGATTCAACAGAGAATCAAAATTAAACTCTACGATCCCTATATCAAGGGAGACACAATATGCATGCAATTAATCCACCCCAAGCATAATATCAAGGTCCACCACAATAATTCCAACAAGTCACAAGGCAAGACCTAATGCAACATGAGTATGGAACAACACCTACGAACTTTCAAACAATAATAGACTCACCAATGAGATAGACACCAAAGAGAATTTGGGATACACATGAAATTTACTAGCAACCAAAAGAATAATGAAAGAAAAAGTAGCATACCGGGCCCATCAATGCAAACACATCAAAGCCAAAGGAAATTCAACATACCAGTAACAACATCAGGCATCTCATCCCCTCCTTGAGCCTCTTGATCAACATCACCAACTTTACCCTTGTATTAAGCATAAGGGCGAATCTAGAATTTTGTCGCCCATATCACCACACCCAAGGCATGCACTGTGTTCCTCCTACAAGCACCACCATGTTTCCTCCTATATTTTAGGCATCTAGGATGAGTCACCCCACCATCTCCCACTTTACTCTTGTTGGATTTATGAGGTAAATCCTTTACTTTATGACCTAACTCTCCACAACCATAACAACCATCTGTACCTCTCAAGCATAGGCCATCATGGCACCTATCACATTTTGGGCACCTAGCGTAAAGTACTACACCACCACCACATGACATTGGTACATTCTTTCACCACGGGCCCTCTCGGGCCCCTTACCTCCTTTCTTATTGATAGAAGTCTCCGAAGCACTCACTTGTTGATTGAGGTGAGTTGCCAATTTTGTCACCACTTTGGCCAACACCTAAAGAGCATTAAGAAACTCTACACTCGTCCTCTCATCATCTGGAATAGCTTGAGACATATCCGAAAATATAACGGTTAAGGATTAGTCATAAGCCCTAGGGGGACCTAACTCCATCGCACGACATAGAGCATGAAGAAGTGAAACATTTTCTAGAATACCTCATATCCTCCTATTCATAGTTGAAGTGCGTTTCACAACCATGAATAAGACTTTGATCAACACAGTGTGTTGGACACCAAAGATCTAACAACCTAGTACTTTGATACTATATTTGTCATGACCCAAGCCTAGTCCTAGATGTGATCGGCGAATAGGGAACTCGAAGGGACCCTAGACAGGCCTCATAGCATATCATTGCATATCCTTAGTCACGAAAGCAATAAAATGACAATAAATATTAGAAGCAAGGTAAAGGGACTAAGGGAAACATCCATATTGTAAACAACAGGAGTCAATAAAGTAAAGGCTCATAGCATAGATACATAACATGTACAATAATACCTCTACTACATAAAGATAAAAACAAGGACCAAGACAAGCAACCGGACTCACCCTCATATTAATGACAATAGGTAATACAAATATAGAAGATGCAGTCTAAACATAAGCTTGAGAAAAGATATATATTATCTGTGGACTTCAGGACTCACCATAAGATATCTTGAAGAATCCGCCTAGCCAAGCGAAGAAACGATAGGAGCATCGGTTCCTACATGGTGATATCATGTAGGCATAAAGTATATGTTAGTACATTTGAATATACTAAGTATGTAGGATACAATGCAACAAGAGGTAGGCATCATAGGCAAAATGCGTAATCATAAGCAATGGATAGTATAATAACAATATGGCATGTATGAATGATGCTTAAAGTAAAAACATGTTTTCATAGAACATAAGAAATATGTAGGGAGTGACCATTACTAGTGCAATCTAAGGCCGACCACCTCCTTGGAGAGGCGCATAAGGTACAAACCCCTTCATGAGGTTGATGGAGTACAAACCCACCAACGGGTTGATGGGTACCAACCCCCAACATAGTTACCCGGGCCTACCACCCCATAAGCTAGGCGATCGATGTACTAACCCCTCAATAGGTTACCCAAGCCTACAACCTCTCGAACTAGCCTTGGTCATCCCCAACCTATAGATATAATATATGTATATATGTATATATATATACATATACATACATACATATACATTGCTCACATCATAATATAGTCATTTTACCCATACATTCCTCTCATCATCACACTCACATATTCCTTTCATCGTCATATATTCACCATATACATACATCAATTTCATCATCATTCTATCATTATTTCATCATCCTATAGTCATTCAACTCATAAGACATGCATTAGACCTTTAATTCATCAAGAACCCATAGCCAGAATTTTATCAAAAACCTAGAGAGTGTGTAGTACTAGTGTAAAACCATGGAAATCAAGAGTGAAATCATGCTATAAAATTCAATGTAAACCCTCTAACAGATACTTGGTGACACCCTCAAGCAATATACATCAAAATTCTTCATCAAATATTACAATACATCTTAGATTCATATCTCAAAACATAGTAAAATAGTAACAATTTCATAAACTCCAACATAGTGTGCAGTGATTTTCATAATAAATAAGACCCATGAGTAAATCATCTTTAAATCATGCAAATTAGGGAAAAAGGAGGCTTTGGCATCATCGGTTAAAGGAATCCATGAAAGAAACTCACATACCTTAGCTTTGGAGATGAACTTGACGAAGATTGGAGATGGAGACTCGAAGCTTGGTTAAATTCCTTAAGATCCAGATTGATTTCTGGCACTTAAATCTTGAGATAAATGTAAACCTCAGTGTTTATCTGAGCATTTAGGAATGTTTTTAATGATATAAGGGTAAAAAATGGATAAGTACAGGTATTTTCACATGTGGGAAGGCTTAGGCCTAAGACCCAAGAGCCTTGGACCAAAATTAAGAAAAACTTACCAAAAATATACTATGGCGCGTCGCGCCAATAACACGAAATACATTTTGGAAATCGCATTTTTGAATTTTCATATTTTAATACGATTGCTCTAAAATTGGGATTAGACCATTTTCTCCTAAATTTGACCCCCTGAGCAAGAATATAAAATTAGATTTTTAATATCACATATGGATTTTTAGATATGGAAATCATTTTTGATTTCGGGTACTTATGAGGCACATTTTCGGGCCCATTTTGGGGTCGTTTCACAGGTATGTTTTTTGACCCCTGTATGTTTTATTTTATTTTGATTTTGTGCATTGGAAAGAATGCACATAGTTGTTAATGGCGTGTGAGTAGTTATGGGCCTCAGTGAAGTCTGAGTAGCTTGGATCCATAACTGCCCCAATTTTTTATCTCTAAGTTTTCTTGCATGTGTTCTTTTTCCCTGTAGATATTTACTTTCTGTTGAACTAGCATATTTATGATGTTTAGATTGTAATTGTAGCATATGGTACCAATACTTTTGGCATATTACATATTTTTGTGTTTTGTTTGAAAATGACACCCACCAAAAATTTTGGTTAGTAGTTTGATAGCAACCATGCATGTTTAGGTGTATGACAATGTTTGTTCTGACAAGTGAGGATACATTGAGATAAAAAGTATGATCTAAAAGTCTTTTGTTGATAATATATACAGTACCATGTGAGTGTAAGCCTAATTAGCTAGATTCATATGTTTTGTGCTAATTCAGAACTTGCCCTGTTACTCTAAGTAAAATTGTAGATTAATTGGAATAAGGAACATCTTAGGTCATTGTTCTTAATAGTCCACATACCCTAAAATGATCAACCAAAGATATGATATATCCCTTGTTCCTAATGTTTGAGCCTACCATGTACCTATTCCTTCAAAGTACCAATTAGATGGTTTGAAGTAGGGGAAACCCCCTTATTTGGTCCAGATCTAGTGCTACAAGCCATGAAAAAAGTTAAGGTGATACAGCAGCGATTAGAAATAGTCCAAAGTCGGCACAAATCATATGCAGATACCAAGAGAAGACTGGAATTTTTAGTAGGTGATTGGGTATTCTTAAAGGTTTCTCATATGAAAAGGGTTATGAAATTTGGTAAGAAGGGAAAACTGAGTCCACGCTACATAGGGCCATATCATATTATTAAGAAGTATAGGCAAGTTGCATATGAACTAGAGCTACCCCAAGAGCTTTCAATGGTTCATCCAGTTTTTTATGTCTCAATGCTTCAAAAAAACATAAGTGACCCATCATCTATCACTCCTATTAAGGATATGCAGGATACAAAAGATCTCACCTATGAAGAGGTACCTGTTGCTATTCTAGACCATCAAGTTAAGAAGCTAAGGAATAAAGAAATAGCTTCAGTTAAAGTACTTTGGAGGAACCAGCAAGCAGAAGAGATAACATAGGAGGCTGAGGACGCGATGAAATCAAAGTACCCTTCCTTATTTAAAGCTAAAGAGGAAGTCCAACATGCAAAATTGGGACACTAATAGGTACATGTAACTGAATACTTAATATGTTGTCAAAAGTTTGTGTAAGTACAGGTTTAGACATGGTTAAGCTATCCAATTGTGCTAAAATTTGAGGACGAATGTTCCTAAGGTTGGGATGATGTAACACCCCGCACCTTACAATACTAGCACAAGTCAAATAAAACATAACATTGTTTGCTCAAATTAGCACTAACTTTCAAAAGGGATTGAATCTTGTGTTAATGGGCTATATGTGCATCTAACGTTTAAGAAGGTCGCGTGTATATATATTTTGTGTTGAATTGAGAAGATTACGGACTGAAAATAAAGTAAGAGAATTGAGGTGCTTGTAATACTTAGAAGCTAGCAGGTGAGTCACCTACCTAGCTTAAATCGCTAACTAAACGGAGACGAGGCTCGATGTCAAAATTGTCCAAGTTTAATAATGAATAAAGTCTGTCTTAAGGGTATACCTTTGTCCCATGTTTCAGTATTATAATTGTCTACATTTTAATACCAATATTTATAATAAAAATGTCATAAAGATATCATAAGTTCTTGGATACTTTAGGCCCAACCCAAGTGAGCAAGAAAGCCGAAAATAGGCAGCCCAAGTCCAACCAATTTGGAGCCCCAAAAGGCCCAATTGAAAGGAGAAAGGATCTGGATAACCTACTTGGTAAAATAATTCTGAGAATGACTCATTATGTTGGCCAAAATCACACCTTAAAAAGGGTCAAAGCAGCTCCCACAATGTCATTTTTCACTTGAACTCACAAAAAAAAACAGATTTGTCTTCAAAGTTCTCTCAACTTTTCTTCACTTTGTAAAGCAGCTAAAAGGGACTTATAGGGTTCTTGGATAAGACCTAGACCTTGAATTAAGTGTTAAGTAAGTTTACACATGTGTTTAGTATGATTTGCTTATGAAACACAAGAAATAGATGTTAGTTACACTTGCTGAAATCTATTGGACAGATTTTGTGCAGAAAGTTGCTGCACCTTTTCCTTTTGTTTTGGTGATTTATCTATGGTTTTTAAGTTATATTATGAAGATAACTTGGTGTTATTAACATGGTTTGAGTTATAAACATCACCCTAAGGTTGCTTCCCTGATTTTGATTTCATTTCACAAGCGCATTTTATCGAGTTATCTTAAGTGTCATGTTGATTGGAATTTGCTGGCTGTTGTATATAAGGTTATTAGCTCACGTCCTTCATGACTTTTTAAGTTCTGTTATAAGACTGTTTTAGGTCTATTTATATGTGTAAATGTTGTTGGAATAGTTTGGTTAAAGTTGGAATAGGTTTGGAGTTGTCGACATCGAAAGGTAGCGAAGGGAGGTAACATTATGCTGTCCATTTTTAGATTATGTGGAATTGTGATATGTGGTGCTTTGTGGCCTGTTGTAAGGTTGTTATGGACTTAAAATAGGATTTACATGATGTGTACATGCTAATGTGTATTAGAAAGTACGATTAGGGTCAAAAAGGTTAAATGAATACACCTGGGTTTATGAACACCCGTTTGCTGCCCATGTATTGTTTTCGTATGTGATTGGGATGCCAAGGTGTGTCTATTGGCTATTAATGCTAGTTTTATCC
>JAOTQJ010139284.1:44690-82394 GCA_025642045.1 Solanum sejunctum | reverse complement strand
GGGAGAAAACCTCCACTTTACCATCTCTCACCATGGCCTTTAACTCTAGCAAGGAAGGGTCAAGATCTTGTTTTGTCTTTACCTCCTCAATCAATGAAGACTTAGAACCATCAATAACCACTACACCACCATTATCAAATTTATCCAACCTAACCCCAATTTAGCCAACCGGTGAACCTCTCTAACCACCTCTTTGCCACCATCATTAGCATGAGCTAGACTATCCATAGACATCCTACTTAGAGCATCGGCCATGATATTAGCTTTGTCGGGGTAATAATGCACACTCATATCATAGTCCTTATGGAGCTCTAACCAGCTTCTTTGTCTGAAGTTATGATCCTTTTGGGTGAACACATATAGAGACTCTTATGGCCATAAACACATCAACATGAACCCCATACAATTAGTGGTGCCAAATTTTCAAAGCAAATACCACAGCGGCCAATTCAAGATCATGGGTGGAATAATTCTTATCATGCACCTTAAGTTGTCTAGAGGCATATGCTATTGCCTTAACATTTTGCATCAAAACACACCCCAAACCAATTCTTGAGGCATCACAATACACAACAAATTCTTCCAACCCTTCCGGTAGAGATAAGATAGGACCGAAGATAAGCTTATCTTTCAAAGTCTAGAAACTCTTCTCACATTCATCAGTCCACACAAATTATTTCATAATTTGTGTCAACTTAGTCTTAGGAGAATCAATAGAAGAGAAACCATTCACAAACCTTCGGTAATAACCTATCAAACCCAAGGAACGTCTAATGTCCGATGGAGTCAAAGGTCTAGGCCAATTTCTAATCACCTCTGTCTTCTTAGGATCCACCTTAATGCAATCACCTGACACCATGCCCTAGACAAGCAATATCTTTCAACCAAAACTCATATTTTTTATATTTAGCGTACATCCTCTCCTCCCTCAAGATTTGTAATATCACCCTCAAGTGATTCACATGCTCCTCCTTACTATGGGAATAAATCAAGATATCATCAATAAAAACCACCACAAATAAGTCAAGATAGGGTTTAAAGACCCTATTCATTAGATCCATAAATATAGCCAATGCATTTGTCAACCTAAAGGACATAACTACAAACTCAAAGTACCCATACCTAGTCCAAAAAGTTGTCTTGGGAATATCACACTCCCTTACTTTCACTTGGTGATACTTGGACCGAAGATCAATCTTAGAAAAGTGACTAGACCCTTAAAGTTGATCAAGAAGGTCATCAATCCTTGGTAGAGGGTACTTGTTCTTTATGGTGACTCTATTAAGTTGCTAGTAATCAATGTACATTCTAAGAGAACCATCCTTTTTCTTCACAAAAAACACTGGTGCACCCTAAGATGACTTACTAGGTATTATAAAATCCTTCTCTAACAAATCCCTCATTTGTTCCTTTAACTCCTTCAACTCCGCCAGGATCATACGGTAAGGAGGAATAGAAATAGGTTGAATATGGGGAAGGAGGTCTATACCAAAGTCTATTTCCCTTTCGAGAGGAACATCGGGAAGCTCATCGGCAAAGTCATCAAGAAACTCATTAACTATTGGAACTGACCCTATAAAAGGACTTTGGACACAACATCCCTAACCCTTACAACATGAAGAGACAACCTTTAGAAATCAACTTTTAGGCTTTGAGCCAAGAAATGAATCTACCCTTGACCACCACATCATGACTTTCCTACTCAAGGACGGGCTCATCAGGGAATTGGAATTTAACCCTATAGGTTCTACAATCAATAAAAGCATGATATATATGTAACCAATTCATCCCAAGAATGACATTGAAATCCACCATATCTAATTTAACAAAATCACAAGGCAAGAACTTATGCAAAATGAACACGGGACAATTTATATAGAATCTTTTAGCAACAATGGACTCACCAACGGGTGTAGAAACTTCATAAGGTTCACACAACAATTCAGCACTAACATGGGACTTTTTGGCAATAAAAGGAGTAATACAAAAAGAGTGACACCTAGGTCTATCAAAGTATACACATCAAAATTGAAAATCTTTAACATACCAGTGATGACATTGGGCACTTCATCCATCCCTTCTCTACCTTGAAGGGCATAGAATCTATTTTGCCTTGGAGCACCCCTTTGTTGGCCTCTTCTTCTCTTTGGAACTGTATTTTCACCTTGGCCTTGTGGCCGACCATATCTACCTCTATTTTGAGCATGAGGATAATCAATCACCTTATGACCTACTTTATCATAACCATAGAAAGCATTAGAGTTTTAAAACATAGGCCATTATGGTTCCCACCACATCTTTGGCACATAGGGTTAGACATCACACTGCCACCACCTTGGAACCTTGGGTTGTCATTAGCAAATCTTCTATTAGGAGCATTGTAAGACCTTTGGACTTGAGGAATCCGACCACCCTTGGCATTTTGGAATCCACCTTCAAAATAAGCCCTCTTGGACTCACCACTTCTTCTCTTTCTAAGCTTTTCCCCCCTCTAATTGTTTGGCATATGCCATGAGGTAGGACAAATCTGTATCACCTACTAGCATGGTGGTCTGATACTCCTCATTAACCAAGTCAGTCACACCCAACACAAATTTGTTCATCTTTAATCATGGCTCAGCAACCAATTGTGGGGCATACTTGGAGAGTTGTTTGAACTTGAGGGCATACTCCCTCACACTCATAGATCTTTGCTTAAGGTTCATAAATTCCATCATCTTTGCCTCCCTTAGCTCGGTAGGAAAGAACCGTCTGAGAAATGCAGCTTTGAGCTCTTCCCAAGGGATAACATTATCATTCCCCTTCTCTATCTTACATTGAGTGAACCTAATTTAAGCCACCCCTTTGACTTGGTAGGCCATCAACTCCATTGTTTTCCTCCGAATTAACCCTTATAATGGACCACACCTTAGATACCTCATCAATGAATTCTTGGGGATCTTCATCCACATTGGATCCATGGAACTATGGTGGGTTCATCCTAGAAAAATCCCTCACCCTTGAGGTCAGAGTAGGAGCATGAGGGGCTTAGGGCCCTTGGTTGATTTGGTTGGTCATAACATGGGCCAATATAGTGATAGCTTCTTGGAACTCTACCATGGGCCACGTCCCCATCTTGAGGAGCTTGAGGAGTAGGAGGGGCCGATTGCTTCTCGAGTGAATGGGCTCTTCTTAGTCTTCCTCTTAGAATAAACATGATCTAGAATAACAAAGAATATTCATTAGAGGAAAAACACCTTACCTTAACTTCTAAGGCATAATATAGATCATGAAGAAGGGAAATATTTCCTAAAATGTCTCATAGCCTCTTACTCATTATTGGGTCGAGCTTCACAACCATGAATAAGACTCTAATCAACGCAGTGTATTGGATTTCGAGGACCACTAACAACTTAGTACTATGATAACAAGTTTGTCACTACCCAAACCTAGGGCCTAGACGTGACACGATAAATGGGGAACCCGACAGGACCCCAAACAAGCCTTATAGCATATCAATCACACATCCTTGGTCGCAGAAGCAAAATATCAACAACAAGAGATAAGGGAAACAGAAATAAGGGAAGACTTTAATAATCATAAAATATTCATGAGTCAAGCTCATAGCATAAGTACATCAAATGTTCCAACAACACATCTAACATAGATTGGAGCGGGGGCCAAGACACTTTTCGAGCTCACCCTCATAGTTCAAGTGTTCAACATAAAGAAATAGCAAATAGAAAGAGTAGCATAGATAGTGTAATTAAACTTGAGAACTCACCAAGACTTATCTCAAAACTACCAAACTAGCTAAGTGGAAGATGATCAAGAGGTGCTCCGGTTCCTATATGGTAATATCATCTAGGCATCGAGTATTCATTAGTACATTTAAATATACTAAGTATGTAGGATGCAATGCAATAAGACATAAGGCAACATAGTCAAAATGCATAATATTAAGTAACAAATAAGTTCAATATTAGTATGGCATGCATGATCAATGCTTGGAGTAAACCATGCTTGTAAATCATATAAAAATATATAGTATATGTGTAGGAAGAGATCATAATCATAATAGACCAAGCGAATTACTACTTAGAATCCAAGGCATGTCACCCATTTGGAAGATAATTGAGGTATCGACCCCTTAATGTAGTGATTGGGCATGTCACCCCCCAACAAGATGGTCAGAGTATCTATCCCTCAACATGGTGGTATGCACATGTCACCCCTAACAAGGTGGTCGAGGTATCCATCGCTCAATATGGTGGTAGAGAATGTCACCCCCAACAAGGTGTGGTCAACTTGCAACACCATAGATACTTTTCATGAATTCAATACATGCATGCAAACCTTTAATTATCATAAAATCACTTGACTTATAAACTATATAATAGATCATCAATAACTTAAGAATCCTTGACAAGATATTTTATCAAACACTTGATGGGTGTGTAATGCTAGTGCAAAATTATGCAATTTAAGATGAATTAATATGAGAAATCTCAATGTAAATTAACCCACAAACATATAGTAAGACCCTCATATAAGATACCTTGAAATCCATCATCAAATCTCATAACAATCATCCTTTCGTAGCTCAAAACTTGCATAATCTCAATGGACAAAACTAATTCATAGTATAAGCCTAGAATAGGCCAACATGCATAATCAATCAACATTTCATAAAACCCCAAAAAGATTTGTAATCAAAATCCATAATAAGAGATACCCATAGAGGATACAACTTGAAAATATGTAATGTTTATAATAGGGAAGATGGGGCTCCATGGGTGAAAATATCCAATGGATGAAACCCACATACTTCAAACTTGGGTTTTCTTGAGTTGATTTGAAGAGGACGTGGAGCTTGAAGAGAATTCTTGAGTTCCAAAGTTAGGCTTAAAATCCTTGAAATTTGAATAAGATATTTGGTTAAGTATTGGAGAGGGTCTTGAGTGATATAGAGTTAAAAAATGGCTAAGTATAGGCATTTTCACGCATAAGTGGGTATGGGGCTATGACCCCAGTGGCCTTGGCTGACATAAAAAAATGAAGGAAAAACTTTTACTAGTCTGTGTCTGGTCCGTGATGCAGACCTAATGCGGAGGACCAATAAATATTGATTTATGCCCCTGGCGCGTCCTGGCTAGGATGCAAATAGACATTGGATAAGGGAAATTTTTGAAAATTATTTTTCATTACGGGTCTTCTAAAATCTGCATTACACCCATTTCTTACTCAATTATCCCCTTAATCGAGAATATGAAGTTAGATTTTTTATATCACACTCAAGTTTTGATATATATAGAAATTATGATTTTGGGCATTTCCAAAGCATATTTTTTGAGGCGTTTCACAAAGGAATTTATTCAAGTTGTAATGTAGGGTTAAGTTAGGTAGGGTAATATATGTATATTAGTGGCTTATCCCTCCTTGAACTCTATGCATACTTTTCATACTAATGAAATCCTTTTTGTCCTCCTTCATTTCTTCTCCTGTTGACACCTTTTTTTGCTTTTCATCTTTCATTCTGGATGTATCCTTTTTTCACATTTTTAAAAGAATTTTCGAGGGTCCTATTTTTGAAGCAATATCTTTTTCAATTCATCATTTTTAGCTCTTCAAATTCTTTTTTTGTTCCATCATTTTAGGACTCCCCTCCTTTCTTTCCTTTTCCTTTTTCTTTCCTCAATTCTTTCATGGGAGACACCCCTTCTTTCTACCAACACCCCCAAATTTGGCCTTTAGCCATCAGTTTTGTCATTTTAAGCTTAAGGAGGGATTGATATACTACAAGAAGAAATTTTCTTTCACAAATATGAGTCAAGGCTATATAAAGGGGTTCCACTAAGAAATTAATTCAATTTCATTGGAGGCGAATATGGTCAAGGTGGACTCAAATAAAACCAATGAAGCCCTGAGGTCCTTTTCTAATTTGAAATCAACAAATTACTCTTTAAAACAAACTAGGCAAGTTCTAGGTATTGGTGGCAACATACTCACAACCTACGATCATCACATATCCAAGCTCAATACTCAAATAGTCAACTCAAGATGCACAAAATGCATGCATGGATTGATTTCTCAAAAGAAGGACTAATCAGTGACTCAATGCATGCTTCTTATCCATGGCACTATCTGATTCAGATATATGGATTATTGATATTCTAATTGCTAAGGACTAGAGAAATGATATTCAGATTTGAATGACATTTCACATATGCATAAGATTTGCCATAAATTGAGGACATCATTCACAATAATTCATCCATTCAATTAATAAAAAGCAAAAATTAAAATGGAAAGGCAAATACTAATATATTAGAACCCAAATTAAAATTATTTACAATCCCAAAATTAAAATTAAAATTGTCTTAAACATCTATCAACATCTCATCCAAATCATGACAAAATAGTGAATATAATCATCCTGAAGCGATATTGGGGACTTCCAATTGCTCACCCCCTCCTAAAAAGAAAATATTGCCCTTCATGTACGAGCACAATATCAATAAAGCATAAAGAAAAAAGAATTGCGTATTAAAATCCCCCTAAACATGACTAATCTTGATTTGGTGGTTGTGGTGGAGCTAAAGAAGTGGTCATGGGGACATCAATGCCTATATACTATGGTACACACTCTAGATTAATCAATAACATTACAGTCTCACACTCTAGTACACCAAAAGTACCTATCATGGACGTGTCTATGAGGGATGCCTTTTTCACTGTGCCCATAGTTTGTCTTTCTAGCCATGCTAACTCTTCACATTCCTCTTGACTGAGCACAATTCCCAATTTTTCCTCATCGGTGTCTGTGGTGGCTACTGTATTGACTTTATCATTGCCTTCACTCGAAGTATCAACATCCATCATATCATCGAGAGCTACATTTATGTCATCTCTAGATGGATCCTCTAGTCTATCCCAACAAGAACTCAAATCTGTGGACCTCTAGAATGCCACCTCTTTCTTCAAATAGTCAATGTCAATTTTTTATTTCTAGGCACTCCAATTTGCTTGCACAAGGCTATGATAAGGATGGGAAATGAGAGTAAGGTTTGCACTTAAATAGCCCTAGTAAGGATCTCTGGGGCAATGATTACACCAAGGTTCAACTTTTGGCGGTCTATGATGCACAAACCAATGCAGCTTTGGAATGTCAAAGTGAGTAATCAAGTTAGTGAAAAACTTATTAAAGCTTTTAGTCCATCAAGTGACACAGGACTAGAAGAAGAGCTTAGCCAGGTTAGTAATGCTCAAGTATATTTCCAAGGGGAATTCACAAGCAAAAGTTTACTACCAAAGATGCCAATCCTACGTATCCTGCTCCTATTGGCAGACACATTACTAAAGCCTTTCATTCTAAATATTCTCAATGATATTTACCATTACTTGGAATGCTAGGGGTATCAATACTCAGAGAGTCATTGAGAGTCTGAACGAGCTCAAAGTATTCATGAAACCTCTATCTTGTCCCTCCTCGAACCTTTTTCTAATAACTCTCAGATTATTACTTCTAGAGTTTAGCTTAATAAGGATCATGCTTTACACAATCCTAATAGTAAAATCTAGTTGTTTTGGAGTAAGGATGTGGATTGTAAAATTCTGAAGAATGAAGATTAGCACACTACTTATGAGATTACTCATGTCATGTATCCTCATCCTTTCATTATGTCCTATGTATACGCAAAATGCAAAGACAATTTTAGAAAATCCCTTTTGGATATCCTCCTTCAGTATGCTAACAGTGATGTTCCGTAGTGCACTATAGTAGATTTTAGTGTTATCACATCCACTGAAAAAATCTAGGTGGTGTGCCATGACATGAGAAAAAGTTTTTAATTCATTAGTTTTATTAAGGATTATGGTTTACTAGACCTGGAGTTTAATGAACACAAATTTACATGGTCCAACCTTAGAGGTATTCATGCCAGAATATGGAAGAGACTGGACAACACAATGGTTTCTGATAAGTGGTTGGGAATTATGCCTCATTCATCTATTACCCATCTAGCCATTATTGGTTCTGATCACAGTCTTTTACTCATGGAGATGATGGAGAAAGATACTAATCTTATCAAATATTTTAAATTTTGAAGTTATTGGATTGAATAACACTCTTTATGGACATTGTTAGATCCTGCTGAATAGGTATGTGAATGGAAATCCTATTTTTATGTTCCATTACAAAATTAAAAGGTTGGCAACTACTCTTAGTAGTTGGTCCAACTCCTAATTTGGTGATGTTTTTGCCAAGGTCAAGGAGTTTGAGGAAAAGGTTAAGATTGCTGAAGAAGATTTGGTCAACCCTAACACTGAGAAAAATATGATTACTCTCCATGCTTTTAATGCAGAATATATTAGATTTTTGAAAATGGAGAAATCTATTCTGACTCAAAAAAATTAATTGCACTAGTTTAAGGATAGTTATGCCAACTCTAAGTGCTTTCATGCTGCAATAAAAGGGAGAAGAAGGATGCTTCACATTCAAAAAATCCAAAAGAAATTGATCATGGGTTCAAGGAGATGCTGAGATTGCACAGGATACTTGTGCGCATTTTAAAAATATGTTCATCAGAGATACAAAGGTTATACCTAAAGAAGCCTTATAATGCATTCATAGGATGGTGTCTAATGAAAAAAAAGATCTTCAAAAGGTACCTACTATGGATAAGTTAAAACAGGCTATTTTCCCTATGAATCCTAATTCTTCTGCTGGTCCTGAAGGCATGAATGGAAAGTTCTTCCAAACTTGTTGGGATATCATCATTAGGATCTCTTGGTTGTTATCCATGCATTTTTCTATGGCTCCTTACTACCCAAAGTAAAGTATCCCAACAAAATGTCTGAATTTAGACCTATTAGCCTAAGTAATTTAACCAATAAGATAATTTCTAAACTTCTTGGGCTTAGATTAGCTCCTATTCTCCTTTGTCTGATTTCTCAAAATCAGTCTAGTTTTGTCAAGAATAGGAGCATTTCTGAAAATATCATACTTGCTCAGGAAATCATCCATCAAATTAAGAAACCCAATATTAGTGGCAATGTTATGATTAAACTTGGCATGACTAAAGCTTATGACAGAGTTTCTTGGTCTTATACTTGCCTAGTTCTAGGAAGGATGAGGATCAATGAGATCTTCATTGATATGATTTGGAGAATCATATCAACAATTGGTACTCTATGATTTTTGATGGTTCCCGATATGACCTCTTTCCTCCTATTAGAGGGATTAAGAAAGGGGACCCTTTATCCCATGCTCTCTTTATTTTGGGTATTGAGGTTCTCTCTAGATTAATTAATAACCTTAATATGAATTCAAGGTACCATGGTTTCTTGATGGAGCAGAATGACCCTTAAATTAATCACTTAAGTTTTGATGATGATGTGATAATTTTCATATCTGGAAGGAAAAAATCTCTTAACCTCATTACGAAAACCTTTACATATATGAGAAGATATCAAGTCAACTTATTAACAAGAGTAATAGTCATTTTATGGTAATTCCTAATGCTTTTTACCTTACTGTCAAAAGGATAAAAAAAGTGACTGGTTTTATCCAAAAGCATGGTCCCATGACTTATTTTGGGTGTCGAATCTACATTGGTAGGGAAAGAATCAACTATTATTTTGACTTGGTATCTAAAGTTATAGCCAAAATTGCTGGTTGGCAAACAAAGATTCTAAGTTATGTTTGAAGGTCTGTTTTGGTGAAACATGTTTTACAATCACTACCCTACCCATTCACTTACTGTCTGCCATGTCTCCTCCTAAAGCTATCCTCAAACAAGTTCAGTCTTAATTTAGTGACTTATTTTTGGGATGGAAAAGTGATAAGAAAAATCACCACTGGGCTTCCTAGAAGAATCTTAGCTTTCCATATGAAAAAAGGGGCAAAGGTGTCAGGCAGTTAAGGAAGGTGGAAAGATACGTTTAGTACAAACAATGGTGGATACTCAAAGCTAAGAAAACTTTGTAGGGGGGATTTCCTACTTTCTAAATACTGCAAAAGGTCTAATTATATCTCTAAAATATAGGACAATTGACAATCTCTCACTCGGAAGAATTTTATGAAGAACAAAGTCAAATTTGAATGCATATTTAATGGCAGATAAGGTCTGGTCGCTTCTTATTCTTGTGGAATGATTGTCTAGGAATAGGTCTTATAGTGAATTACAAAACTGATCCTATTAGGCCCAATAATGTCAAGGTGGATAGTCTTATAATAGATGGCCAATGGAACATAAACAAGATCATTCAAGTGGATCCTCCTCAAGTGGTTACTCTCATCTTTGATTACCAGTTCCAATATGATGAACATCTAGTGATCAAGCTTTCTGGAAGCCTATAGGGAATGGTACCTTTAGTTGTTGTTTTGCCTGGAAAGTGATTAGAGAAAAAAGAAATATCACTCTTATCAATTCTCACACCTAGATCAAATTCATGCCTTTTAAATGTTCCTTTCAATTGTGCAGAATCCTTAGAGGGGAGGGAAGTTACCAACTAATGAGAAACTCATTAGTATTGGAAAGAATCCTTCTGATTGTGTTTGTTATCACAATCATGGCCAAGATACTATCGATCATGTTTTTGTTAGTGGCTACTTTGCTATGAGTATTTGGGGATACTTTGCTGATTCTATTGGCATGGGTAAGGACTATATGCCCCTCAGAAACTTAGTTATGAGAAGGTGGACATCCAAATGCAAGAATGATGCTCATAAGCTGGTTTTACATATTTCTCCAATCTTTATTTGCTGGAACCTATGTAAAACTAGGTGTGCTTTCAAATATAGTAAAAAAGAATAATCTATCAAAAGGGATGTATGCTATTTACAGAAATTTTTTTATGGTACTATCCACTGCCTATCCCTATATCTAGTGGCCTCACTCTTGGAAGAACCTTATTCTAATGATTGAAAAATGCTTCCAAGAGACCAAGACTATCTTAGAGTGTGGCAAAAACCTACTGCTAATGAAATTAAACTCAACATTGATGGAAGTGCTATTAGTAATCTAGGAAGTATTGGTGTTGGTGGCATTTGTAGAAACAATCTTGGGAACCTTATTTGCTTTTTCTTCTCCTATAGGAATAGGGACTAATAATGAAGCAGAAATACAGGCTGCTATCTTTGGTATTACCTGGTGTTTTCATCTTGGTTACACTAATGTAAGTTTGGAAGTTGACTCAGAGCTCTTAGTATTGGATAAACGAATCCATTCCTACCATGTGGTCAACTAAGCAACTGATGGACAAACTTCACAACCTTATTAGGCAACCTCAATCTTTTGAATGCATCCATATATACAGGGAGGCTAACTGCACAATAGATGCTCTATCAAAATATAGTCATAGGCTATCTTCTCCTCACATTTTCTTCACAAACAGCAACTTTCTACGGAGGTGAAGATGCAGTGCTAAATGGACAAGTTTAGCATGGAAAATTTTAGAAGAAGGAAAAGCAAAAGAATTAAAGAACTTTCTTGAAGATGTATTTCTTCACGAAACTCTTAGGTTTGCATTGGAGTTTTTCCTTTGTTGGTTTTAGTTTTAGTATATACTAGGTTCTTTTACTTTACTTTGTAAGAGGAAAGTCTCCCTTGTTTATGCTTTCTAGTTTCTTTGTATCTAAAGGAGTCCTCTCATTAGGTACTTAGTTCCTAGGTTTGTTTTTCAGTTAGTATTGGGGGAGAGTTGGCTAACTTTATTAAGTTGGGTAATTCATGAACCACCATAGGTTGGAGGTAAGATTTATATCCCCCTCTATGTACTTTTATTTTATTTATATTAATGTTGAGGCCTGGGGGGTGGTATGGCTTTTCCCCTGACCCACCTAAAAATATAAAAAAGAATGCTAAAGTATTGACTCATTTTGCGTTGGAATTAGACTGCTGCTGATGAATATGAACTAGAATCTTGTCGGGATGTTCATCTCCTTATTTTTAGTAATTTCTCCCTCCTCTAACCACGAGGGAGCTGGAGTTCCAACCATAAGGACTAACCATGCTTTGATATCATAAAATGTCTTGACCTTCATTATTTTATCATGTCATTTTTGTATTTGTGTGTACATCCTAGAATATCATTTATCTCTGTCTGGCTGCATGGGACTTGCATACCCTGAACTTCTATAACATCAAGATGTTTGAAAACAACCTTCACCCTACTTTTGCTTTTTAGAATGACCTTACCATAGGCCTTATAAAATTCTAGGAACTATTATTTGAATATACTAATCTTGAGGTTTGGTGAATATCTAAAAATTATGGAACTTAAGAGTACATACCTCGGGCTACCAATCAATGAACCCATCTGTTGATAGTTACCTCTCGTCCAAAATTGTTTTGTCTCCATCTGGTCTGAGTCTGTTTAAATGCCTTGGTTCTATCATCTCTTGGATCCTTTGAGGTGTTTGGAGGAGAGGATCACAACGAGCCTTGGACCTAGTCTCACTCATATGCCTTTTCGGACTTGTCCCCAAAGTAGGCCTATATGTTGGGGTTTGGGACCTGTCGTTGTCATCCTCTAAAATGGTCTAAATCACAAGTAAGGACCTTTCTTCATCACTATTAGACTTCTTGTGTTTAACCACCTTCCTTTTTCCTTTACCTTCCACCTCCTTGCGAGGTATTTAATTTACCCTATTGGGGGCTATAGTGAAACCTTGAGCTTCCTCAAATCTACCTCAAGTGATAGGCTCCTTTAACTTGCCTATTTCTGCAAAACAAGAAAATATTATATGATCATCCATCAAAGGATAAATAGGTTGAAAATTATTCATAAGAAAATCTTTCTGGGTGGACAGGTCTATTTGACCACCAAACATATTTGGTGATTCACCAATCTGATTCGGTGGTCAAATAGACCATTGTTATTTTTTTTGCAAAGTTTAGATTTTTAATCTTTGCTACTTTTGGCGATATTGATGCAAATTTGGCATTCCACTGAATTGATTTGGAGATGGAGAATACCATCGCCAAAAGTTACAGAGCTTAGTCCTAAAATGTTAGTTAACAAAAAGCAATATGTGTGATACTTTGGTACATCGGCGAGTCCACTTTGATGCTAGATGTAGAGGCACATAATAGATCTATATGAACATTGTGAGCTATCCTATAATAAAATTAGTCACCGCTGATATCTTTTTATCGATTCCTTCTTCCATAACTAGAGTTCAGAGAAGGAAGAGATAAAAGGGCCCTATGAACAATGTGGTCAGAAATCCATAATAGAGTTCTACCAAAATGACCGAATTAATTTTCTTCATGCATTAAGATCCAAGATTACCTAGTAGAAAAGCTTGAAAACAATAACAAACCTTATCAAAATGACCATCACCGAAACTGACTTGCAGCACCAACACCCTCTCAATCATAGCTTGATCAAATTGCACTATTATGAGGGCAAAATCAGACTCCAATCCACATTCCAAACATCAATACATGCTCAATCATCCATAGCTACCTTCATGTTGTTACAAAGGCTACAATCTCAATCAAATGATGACTTACCCTTAAGAATGATGTCAGCTAGTCTAACAAACAAAAAATTCAATTCACTCAAAAGAGTATGTGGGTTACTCAGATGAAACGACCCAAAAAAATGCCCGAAAATGTGCTTCGAAAGTGCCCAGAATCATAATTTCCATATATCTAAGAATTCGTTTGTTATTTTGAAATTTAACTTCATATTATTATTTAGGGGGTCAAATTGAGTGGAAAATAGGTCTAACCCAAATTTTAGAGCAACCGTATCAAAATTCAAAAATCACACAAAAATGCTATTTAGGAGGGTCAACTTTGAAGGGGAATATCCCTTAGCACACAAATACTTGAGTCCCACGACTTGCCAAATTAAATCTCTTTGCATTAGCTTTCCAAAGTACTTGTTTTCACCTTATTCCAAGTTTGGATGAAGGATTTATGCCTATTTTTGTAAAACTCATTTGTGAAAAAAATGCAATTATCGGAGACAAATCCACCTTACTTTTGTGAAGCACCCCTGTTATTTTTGGTGCCTGTTTTAATTTTTTTGGTCCAAGAACTTTATGTCTTTGGCCTAAGGATTCCCACACTTGAAAATACCTATACTTAGCCTTAATTTACCCTTATATCATACTAAACATTCTCCAATACTCACTCAAATAATTAGACACATATTTCACTCTAAATTCAAGTCCCAAACTCAAGACCAATCTTAAGGATTTCATCAAGGATCTCATTCAAGCTTCAAGTCTTCATTTACAATCTTCTTCAAGGGTTCTCCAAAGTCAGGGTATGTGGTGTTGAACCATTGGGTCATTTCATCCATGGTGCCTAAGCTTCTTTTTTACTAATATTATATAATTTAAAGTTAATTTTACATATGGGTCTTGTATATTGAGAAATTTACTGCACAATGATTTATGTTCATGAAAGTATGGTGGTTTTTAGCTTATTTTGAGCTATGAATCTTGGATCTAATATTGGATTTGATGAGGGGTTTTGATGTGAATGTATTGGGGGTGTTGCAAGGTGTTGATTGATGGTTTACAACAAATTTTCTTGCATTATTTCATCTCTAAATTGCTTGGTCTTTTACCCCTATTGCACACCTTCCAAGTGTTAGATAAAATGTCCAGCTAGGGTTTCTTGTGGAAATGAAGGTCCAAAGCATGAGATGTGATATAATTGACTATACGATGATGAAATTAGCTTATGTATATGATATGCTCTATATAAAATTTTTCATTAGACCATAGCCAATCTAGGAAGACAAGAGCCCGCATAACCATATTTTGGGTTTATACTTATCAACCATGCGAGGGGTTTATACTTTATCACCGTGCTGGTAAGGTGTGATTACCATCAACCATGTGAGGGGTTTATACCATGCAACCACCAAGGGGTTTATACCTTAAATAGCTAGCTTGGTCTCTTCTTCACATATGATATCCTATATGAGAATGATTTACTTAAGCATGTTTTACTTAAGCATTGAACATACATGCGATATTGTTATATTATGTCTATTTCTTAATATTATGCATTTTGATTATGATGCTTACTTATTGTTGCATTGCATCCTACATACTTAGTACATTCAAACATACTAACGCATAGTCTATGCCTACATGATGTTACCATATAGGAGCTGGAGCTCCTATTGATCCTTCTTGTGGCTAGACGAATTGTTCAAGTTAGCCTTTAGTGAGTCTTCCATTCCAGGGAAAATGACTATTGTATTATACTATGTTCTAGGACTATCTTTCTTTTATATATGTATTAACTATAAGGGTGAGCCTAGTTTCTTGTCTTGGTCCCCACTCTTATCTATGTAGTAGAGGTGTTGTTGGACATGTTATATATTATGATTGAGCTTTGATAACTTATGATATTCAAGCTATATAAGTATAAATCTCTCTCGACATTAGTCCCAGTTCTCCTTGTTTACATTACTTATGTTGTTTTACATTGCTTCTGCGACCAATGATGTGTAATGATATGCTATGAAGCTTGTTTAGGGTTCCTTCGGGTTCTTCATTCACCATTAACGTCTAGAACCTAGGCTTGGGTTGTGACAAAGATGGTATCAAAGCAGTAGGTTGATAGATCCTTGACATCTAACACAACGCATCAATTAGAGTCTTATTCATGGTCGTGTTATGCATCACAACTATGAGTAGGGGGCTATGAGATATTTTAGGAAACATTTTCCTTATTTATGGTCGATGTCATTCTTTAGAAGTGAGATAGGGCTTTCCCCTATAACGAATGTTCTTTTCTATTTTAGTTGATCATGCCACTTCAAAGAAGAAGGCGAAGGAAGGTAAGAAGAAGGTTTTGATTTTGATGGATCTGAGTTTTACTATTTCTTCTCTATTCTTTTAGTTGATGGTGGGGCTTTTTATGTGCCCAAGTGGTTGAGTGGATCTTTGGTTTCTATCTTTTTGCTAGGTATATTGTTGCAAGAAGGTTTATAGGTGTTGATCTAGGTTTATGTTGCATTAGGTCTTGCTTTGTGGTTTGTTAGAGTTGGCATGGTGGATTTAGATGTCATTATAAGAATGGAATAGTTGTATGCATATTGTGTATTCATGGATAGTAGGACCCATAGAGATAGCCCCCGATTACCTAATGAGCCTATCTTTGAGCAGGAAGTTGTTAAATAGTAGCAAGGGAGGTAGGTCCATTTCTTGTATTAAGGTACCATTGGGTTCCAAGGGGTTAAATCTGTCATCTTGTGAGAAGTGGAGGTGTAAAACCTAAGTTGTTTTGTCTATAGAATTGTTGTTAGTAGATGAGGCTTTAAATGACCTTTCTGATATTTGAATTCTGGGGTAGTGTCCTTTGGTTTGACTAGTGCACCTGTTATACCTATAAGTCTCATGAGTAAGATCTTTAGTCCCCATTCTAATAAGTTTATGATGGCTTTGGTGGTGATAATGTGGTTTGTTCCCTAATAAGGTAGTGCTTATGAATCATTTGAGGGAAGTACTACAAGTTTAAGGAAGGAGTTTAGGTGCTTAGAAGGAGTGGATCTTGGTGATAAGAAGTTGCCTTCCTAAGATATGTGGTACTGGGTTGATGGTATTAAGGTGTACCTTAGTAAGATGAAGGTGATTAGGGATTAGCCTAAACCTTAGACTTCATCGGATATTAGGAACCTCTTGGGTTTAGTGGGCTATTACCAGATATTATGGGTAGGTTCTCTTATATTGTTGCTCCTATGACTTAGTTGACCCTAAATAAGGCCATGTTGTGATCGACATTTTGAGTAGGGTGATTTGATAGGTCCAAGAGTTACTATTTCTTATGTTATTCCTTGGTGCTAGTAGGATTCATGTGTATGTAGGTTGATCCTTGATTTCCTTTCAGTCAAGGAGACCCAAAATTATTTTTAAGAAACATACATGAATTTTGCTTACTTTAATTTGGGGTTTTAAATATTATGATTCTTAAAATTCTATTGATGCATGGGTAGTATTTATTTGATGATTTTAATATGATTTGAACCATTATATGAGGATTTACTTTGGGGTTTATGAAATTACAAATATGCATGTCCCCTTTTAGAATTATTTAGCTATGGGTGATTACACTGTAGATTTAAATATGGATTAAATTATGATTTCACTTCAATTTCATATTATTAATATGATTTTAGATTTAGTCTTAATTACCCATGTCATTCTCTTATTGGTCATAGCATATGCATTCATTTACACAAATTATTTTGAAAAAAAATTATGTTATGGGTAAACCCAATTTCGTTTTATGGTATGATTTTGATAAAAGATAGGTTACGATATTGTGATCACATATATGTCTTTGATTTTGGCTGTTTAAGCATTTTGGGTGCTTGCACCTTTTGTGAGTGAATGGGCTATTCCTATGCATGAGTATTATGACTATGAAATTATGATTTTGGTGTTTGAGCCTAAGTATGAATTATTATGAATGGTGTTTGACTTATTATTATGAATGGTGTTTGACTTTTAAGCCTAATTGTGCTTTCAAATGATTTGGAAAATGACTATGGCCTGATTGAAAGTATATACATATATATTATAAGACTTCTTGTGGGATGCCGATTTAGCTTGTTGTGTTGGTGGTCTTGAGGTAGTTTGGGCTACTTGCATAGCATGTCTCTAATGAGTGCAGAACTCGTAAGGTTGTAACATGAAGGTTGAGGATGGTCAGTATATTTGGTCCACTATAATGGGTTAGTTACTACTCTAAGGTTGATTAGGGCTTCAGGTTTTGCTCCCAAGTGTAGATGAGGGTAGGTGATTACCCTAAGTGTCTTATTAAACTAGGAATGAGCATTTTGGTTGTTGTTGGTGGGCTTGTGCACCGGTTGTGTCTAATGAGTTTCATGAATAGGGGCTTAAACCCTACCTTGGTATGTATATGGTGGTCTCTAGCGAAGAGGTATTGATTTGCTTAGAGCTTGTGAATCTTTAGGGGTAGGGTTATAAGTCTTGGGGGATGAGAGGTTGTTTGCTAAATATGATAAGTATGAATTGTGGGTGACAAGAAGGTGGTTAGAACTCAAGAATTATTGCATTATTTCCTCGATAAGGCTAAATGTTGTGGTTGGTGCTCTAAGTGGGGTGCCTGTGGGTAGCCAAGATATGTGGATAATGGTGGCAAAAAGGAGACTAGTGGGGTCCATTGATTGGTTAGGTTGGAAGTTAGGTTGAGGTTAGTTGAGAATGACAATATAGTGTTCTTGATGGTTTCAAATCTTCTTGGGTTAAGAGTCCTAGATTAGGTAATGCCTTGATTTCGCCTTATTAGGGACGAAAGTTTTGGGTGAGAAGGTGATAAAGTGGATGGTGGTTATAGTACCAAGTGGGTTAGGTGTATTTAAGGTTGACAATTGAGTTGAGGATGGTGAGTCCTTGTAGAGTGTAGAACAAAGTTGGTAAGGTTTCATAAGTTGGGGGATTGCCTTTGGATAGGGGTCTGGTTATTCCGGTTCTTCATACTTCTAGGTTTATGGGATATGTTGGTGACTCTAGTTCTATAGCACTCTTTGAGATGGTGGGTGAGATGGAGGATAAATAGGCTTAGGGGAAGGTCCCGGTGGAGGTGTTGGATGGGTGAGTGGAGAAATTGATTAATAATGATGTAGTGTTCTTCAAGTCCCTTTGGGAAGAGTCTTCTATTCGTATGTGTCTCTCGGGGATCCGAAGCGGGCATGATGGAGCAATATCTATATCTCTTTCATTCTATTCAAGCTTATGATAATACGTCAAGTCCTTTTTATGATTCCAAGTCTCATGTTTCATCCCCTATGTCATTCATATGTATTCATGTTTAAGTTAGCAAGTTTAGGATGATTTTACACTTATGTTGAGATTTTAAAAATGATTTTTTGAATGTAATATTGCATTCTTGTTGGGGGTAATTTGTTAGTGATCACTCTTCTCATGTACGCTTCTTTTAAATTCAGAGACGAATGTTCCCAAGGGGAAGATATTGAAATGACCCCAAAAAGTGCCCGAAAATATGCCTCAAAAGTGCCTAGAATCATAATTTTCATATATCTAAAATTCGTTCGTTATTTTGAAAATATAACTTCATATTCTTGTTTAGGGAGCTAAATTGAGTGGGAATCAATCTAATCCGAATTTTAGAGCAACCGTATCAAATCCAAAAATTGCAAAAAAAAAAGCTATTTAGGAGGGTTAACTTTGAAGGGGCATATCTCTTAGCATACAAAGAATTGAGTGGCCCATGACCTACCAACTTAAAGCTCTTTGAATTAGCTTTCCAATGCACTTAGTTTCACCTCATTCCAAGTTTGGATGAAGGATTTATGCCTATTTTCATAGAACTCATTTGTCTAGAAAATGCAATTTCTAGAGACAAATCCGCCTTACTTCCGCGACACGCCCCTATTATTTTTGGTGTCTGTTTTAATTTTTCAATCCAAGACTTTTAAGGCTTGGGCATAAAAGTTCCCACACTTGATAATACTTATACTTAGACTTATTTCACCCTCATATTATCCTAAACATTCCCTAATACTCACTCAAACACTTAGACTCATCTTTCACCCTAAATTCAAGTCCCAAATTTAAGATGAATCTTAAGGATTTCATCAACGATCTCATTTAAGCTTCAAGTCTCCATTTCCAATCTTCTTCAAGGGTTCTCCAAAGTTAAGGTATGTGGTGTTGAGCTATTGAGTCCTTTCACTCATGTTACCTAAGCCTCCTTTTTACTAATATTGCATGACTTAAAATTGATTTTACATATAGATCTTATATATTGATAAATTTACCGCACAGTGATTTAAGTTCATGAAAGTATGATTATTTTTAGCATGTTTTGAGCTATAAATCTTGGATCTAATGTTGGATTTGATGAGGGGTTTTGATGTGAATGTCTTGGAGGTGTTGCAAGGTGTTGATTGATGGTTTTACAACATATTTTCTTGCATGATTTTATCTCTAAATTGCATAGTTTTTTATCCCCATTGCATACCTTCCAAGTGTGTGATAAAATGTCCGACTAGGGTTTCTTATGGAAACAAAGGTTCAAAGCATGACATATGATATGATTGACTATATGATGATGAAATGAGTTTGTTTATGTATATGATGTACTCTATATAAAGTGTTGCATCGACCATACCCGATCCGGAGGACAAGAGCCCGGGTAATCATGTTGGGGGTTTATACTCATCAACTATGCGAGAGGTTTATACTTCGTCACAATGCTGTTAAGGTGTGATTACCATCAACCAAGTGAGGGGTTTATACTACAAAACAACCAAGGGATTTATACCTTGAATAGTTAGCTTGGTCTCTTCTTCGCATATGATATCCTATATGAGCATGATTTACTTAAGCATGTTTTACTTAAGCATTGAACATATATGCCATATTGTTACATTATGTCTATTGCTTAATATTATGCAATTTGATTATGACGCCTACTTATTGTTATATTCATCCTACATATTTAGTACATTCAAAGGTACTAACACATAGTCTATGCCTACATGATGTTACCATGTAGGAACCAGATCTCCTATTGATTCTTCTTATGGCTAGATAGATTGTTCAAGTTATCCTTTGGTGAGTCCTCCAATCCAGGGACAATGATTATTCTTTTATACTATATTATAGGATTATCTTTCTTTTATATATATATTAACTATGAGGGTGAGTCCGGTTGCTTGTCTTAGCCCCCGCTCTTATCTATGTAGTAGAGGTGTTGTTGGACATGTTATTTATTATGCTTGAGCTTTTATTCACTTATGATATTCAAGATAATTTAAGTATAAATCTCTCTCTCCCTAAGTCCCAATTCCCATTGTTTACATTTCTAACATTGTTTTACATTGCTTCCGCGATCAAGGATGTGTAATAATATGCTATGAGGCTTGTTTTGTGTTCCTTTGGGTTCCCCATTCGCCGGTCATGTCTAGGCCCTAGGCTTGGATCATGACATTAGACTTCACCCATAACCCACAAGAACAAGCAACATAACAAGAATGCTCAATCATTCAATGCATTCACAAAATCATGGCATTATCTCAACTTAAAGCTATCAATCAAGGGATCAATGTCAAAATAGAGACATTGCACTATATCATTCCAAGTTTTGGGCAACATATTCATCAAATCTAGCCCTAGTCCACTGCTCATACACATTCATTTTTATTATTTTCAAATGATTCAAAGACCTAAATAAACCAAGCTTGCATAAAGCATATGGCCCTAAAATAACTAAAACACATCATTCACATGATTTCCAATAACATTTCACCCATATAATATGATCAACAAACTCATAAAACTCTTTCAATTACCTTATCATTTTCAACATTATTCTTCTAAAATAAAATAAAGTAAAGGGCCAAAAATATACCTCTTTGATGATGAACTAGCAATGAGAATTTCCCAAAGGAATTTTGTTGATTCAAAGTGCTCACTCCAAATAAATAAGCAAGAAAATTACTATTGGGGGAATGGCTTGCAAAGGAAGTGAAAAGGAGGGAATATGGAGAGTGAAAAGCCAAGGCATTTGAAAAGTCTTCAATAGGTTGGTTAGGCACAAGGAATCGATGATGCCAATTCACTCTGCCAAACACAATTAGTAGTTTGTCGATTGTGTTACTGACAATCTTTTTCAAGAGCAATCAAATATTTATCTTAGACTCAAGGGGTGGTGAACCTTACTATCACCTAAAAGTTTTGCAATCTGTCAAATTGCAACTTAGACTTCCTAATTTGACAGCACACCAAGAGTTATTAAATGACTCAAAAGGCACTCAAATTGGCAATATTATCTCAACTCAGTGATCCACCGATGAGACCCATCTTCGCCTTTTAGCTTTCACCTCAGATTCTCCCTTTTGAAACCTACACAAATCAACACCCGTTATTTAAAAAGAAAAGCTCACCTAATTACCTTAGGTTTCCTCCCAAGCAGTGTCATAGTTAATATTGTGGCATGACGTAGTTTCTTTTATCCTCAATTCACCTATGATTGATCATTCACTGGTACCACTTGGAGGTCTTTTTCCAGCTTCAAAGTCTTGCAAAAGTTGAACATGACCTTATCTTCATTCATTTTGAGCCTCAAGTCCCTTTCTTGACATCCACCAATGGTAGCCAAAAATGGCTTACCTAGGATAATGGGCACATCCATATCTACCTCAGAATCTAGGATCACAAAGTTAGTTGGTAGAATAAACTTGTCCACCTTTAACAAGACATCATCTAGAATTTTGACTGGTCTTTTGATGGACTGGTCAGCCATGAGTAGTCGCATCATTGTTGGTGAAAGGGTTACCAGCCTCAAGTTTTAAAAGATAGCTGAAGGTATAAGATTTATTCTTACACCTAAATCACATAGCACCTTGTTGAACTTGAAAACTCCATTATTGCAAGGAAACGACACTAGGGTCCTCTTTCTTGGCAACTGAATTCTTTGTTAATTTAGCACTACAAATTATAAGTCACATCAATCATATCTTACTCTAGGATTCATTTCTTGGTCACCAACTCTTTCACATACTTTGCATACCCTGGCAGTTCAATTATTGCCTTAACTAATGGGACATTTATGGACAGAGAATTTAATATAGAAGGACAATTTTCAAATTTGGAATCCTCCTCTTTGGTTCTTAAATCATTGACATTATGGAGGATTAATCTTCCATTGTGGAGCGTTTAGATTTACATATGACATTGCATTCTTTGGGTATGCTCTTTTAACATTCATTGCACCACCCCAACTATTTCTTTCTCTATCCTCTTGGGACTACCAAGAGTCTCATCACTTTCACTCATAGCTATATCATCATTGTCATTTCTCACCTTCTTCAACTAAAGGTGTAGGCTTAATGCCTTCTACAACTTTTCCACTACGTGTCATGATAGCTAAGCATTACTGGTCTACTTTGAGTTGGCAGCTGTGTAACTAGGCAATCCTCCCTTTGGCATTTGGATGAGATGGCTGAGATATCACCAATTTAAGTCTCTATGTGCTTCGTGGAAGCTGAGTGTGAATTCATAATTTGACTCAACTATGAGAAATGAAATTTTATCTCTATCATAACATTGTTGAAGGCCTCAACATTGTTCAAAATTTGAGTTAACATATCCCCAATCCAAAAATCTTCTGGATTCACCACAGGTTCAATAACCTTCACCTTATCATGAGGTGGAACTTACCTAGCTCTAGCTCTATCATGATCTCTCCAACCTTCGAGTTGAGTTTGATCCGGCCAAGCTCTATCTTGCCATCCTGCTCTATTGATCTAACCTTGATTCCCAGGTTCCCTTGGAAAAGCTAGTGGAGAATCCAACACTTGATTACCCATGTAATATACCTCCTTACTATATCTTCCTTTATCTAGCACATTATCATACACCACATCACCAGCAGCAGCGACGACATTAAGACTCTTCCAGTTTCCTCCCATTACATGCTTAGCTGAGTCAATAATTTAGCCATGTTTTCATTTGTTTTTTGATCTTGAGCAAGTTGTTATTTTGATGGACCCTTATGAATAGAACATAAAATGTCAACCCTTGTATACTAAGCCTGATTATCTTGGTTATGTCATCGAATAACTCATAAATAGCTGTAAATGTTTGTTTCGTGATTCCACCTCATACCAACTAGTTAGTAACACCTTGTTGACTGCATCAAGACTCACGTATAAGTATTGCAATAGTAGGTAGTTTGGGACTTCATGGTTTAGGCATTGAAACAATAGTTTTTGTAACTGAAACCATGTCGTATACAATGGCTCACAATCAATTCTTTTGAAGTTCTTAATACTCCTTCTTAGGTTAACAATCTTCAAATGAGGGAATAATCTTTTGAGCAATGCATCTTGGAGTTCCTCCCATGAAGTGATTGATATAAGACCTCACTTATAGAGGTAGGAGAGATGTAATGAATAAGCTTAGAAATTTGAAACTATTAATGTTTACGAAGGGGTTTATGACTCATAAGATAGAGTAAGATCCATTGACGTTCACGCTCCAATAGTAAAGCAGTTACTATCAAGTATATACCTAACCAGAGGCTCGGGTCAAATGCACAGGGAATACAGAGTTTCACAACCTTGACTCACCAACAATCATTTCAAGTACCAATTGACTATATTCTCTAGATTATTTTTTTTTGCAATTTAAAGAGAAACAAATAAAAAAAACACTAAACTACTAGAGCGAAGAGACAACTAATTTAGGGAGCAACTTGGGAATTGTATTCCCCATAATTCACTAACTCAAATACCCTATATAAGATAACCCTAATTGAGACATTACATGCAGGATAGTAACTTAGATTCTTCTAGCCCTTTGGTAAAAGTGAAGGTCAAATTTCACCATGACGCTTGGTCAGCTACCATGGTGTGGCAACTAACCATTTCCCATTGTCCCAGTCAACCTCTCCTTGGTTGGGTTTGGTTGATTAGATGAGAACACATTAATTGTATACTTTCATCCATTTTCCTTTTCTCATTCATCACTACCTTGGTCGGGATCATGACACCAGTCGGGGTTTGGTGTTGGCCAACACCAAACAACATTCAAAATGAAGAGAAATAGATAATACATGCAAACACCCAATCAATTAAATGCAAATAGTTTGAGTTATTAAAAGCTAACTACTCATGATTCCCACCCAAGTTGGGGAGGGGTTTAGCTACTCATGGCTAGGGAAAAATCACAAACAGTGAATAAAATAAACATGGTTGAGAGAATACCCAAAGACAATGAAGAAAAAAAACTACCTTGATGATGAAATCACAAGCTTGAATAATGGAGTTTGATTACCAGTGATTTCAAATCCCTAAATTGGGTCTTCAAGAATAAAGCCCTAAGCATCTACATTAAACCCTAAGAATTTCTCTCTACAATATTCTAAGAATTCTCTCTTAAAATCTGTAATGTGTTCTCTCTCAAAGACCCTATCATAAACTATTTATATTATTTACAAAAGACCCTTAAAATAAAATAGAAAATCTAGTTGATAGCAAACACGACTCGTAGTTACGACTCATAGGGTGACCTATACTTCGTAATCAGGCATTCGTGGTCAACATTTGGCACTTTCTGACTTGACTGCTTTTATCCATACTATGAGTCATTGCTTTGATCTATGACTCATAGGGCCTTCTCGTAGTCCATGCTTGCAGGTCTTGGTCTAATTTTCAACATCTCTGGAAATGTCTATGAAACCTATCTCTATGAGTCGTAGTGCAACCTATGACTCCTAGATTGGTCTCGTATAGTTGACCTTTCTTGTCAAATTGCTAATTTTTGCATGATGAAAATGGCGATGAGGGCACACTACAACTTGTAGCTTGGGCTACGACTTATAGGATGGCTCATATGTCTTAAACTTCATCAAAATCTATAATTTTCTCCCAAAAACATGCCAACCTATATTTTCTGCACAAATAACACAAAAACACATAAAAAACATAAAACATCGCATGAAGAGCTTGCAAAATCCCTTATTTTAGGCATCAAATGTGCTATATTTTGATAGCACTATACCCTTAACTTAGAATTGTTGTCCTCAAGCAATGACTCAATCTAAATAGATAATTAGCAATACATAGCAATCATCCCAATGGCATATGCTTCTCTTACTTTCAACTCAGGTACCCAACTCTTATTTTTGAAACCTGATTGAGTAGATACCAAGCAAACCAAGGCATATGATGCATTTGAAAATCCAACTATGACAAGCTAAGGAGTATTAACAATTCACAATCCCTGAATAAGTCATATGCCAATTGTGCAATGCAAATGCGTTCACAGAAAAGAAGTCCCACTATTTCACTCAAGAAAAGCAATCGAAGTAGATTGAGGGACTATGCAAGCATACTCACTCTTGCAAATGAGATTCATGCATGATGACCTAAACCATAGGCTTGCCCATATACTCACTACCTAGACTATTGACTAGTTGTATCAGGATTACTTTAGGACTTCATAGGCTTGAAAGTAAGCTCATGGGGCTTTGGTAAGGTATTTTTGGCAATTAGTGACTCCAAGGCATCCTTAAACCATGTTTTTCAACACTTTCACCTGAATAACTCAACTATTTCACTATGTCCTCCTTCGTTCTCCTTTTTCAATATTTTTTGGGGACTTTCTTTCCATTTTTCAGCTTGTGCCTCATTTCTTGAGCTTATTTTGCTTTTCTTTTCATTCTAAGGCAACTTTTCTTCTTTTTCTCTCACCCGACACATGATTTTCTCTTCTTTCTTTTATTTCCAACTAATCACCTCATTTTTTCTACTATACCATAATATAGGGAACCATCAACTTAGGCTTTTGGACTGCGGTGAAGTACACAATATCTATTCCCTAAACCAGGGCCACCTTTGGTAGCCACCCTCAACTTAGACTTTTTGCCTCAATCAACGTCCACATGTTCAAGGATAGACCAGGGCCAATATCAAGGTTTTTCACTGAACAAGATTAGGCTAGCTAGGTATCAAGAAAGAGAGGGTACATATAAGGCTCAAACATTTAGAACAAGGGATAAATTACTTCATTTGGTGGGTCATTTAGGAAAGAGTGGACTAAATTAAAGAACAATGACCTAAGATCCTTTCCTAATCCATTTAATGTCCAGTCCAACTCAGAGTAATAAGGAAGTTCTAAATCAGTATACAATGCATGAAAATGACAAAGTTAGCTCATATACACATGGCATCACATACACAACTTTGCCTTTGCTTCATCAGAACAAATATTGCCAAAGTAATCACATGCAAGATTGAAAGAGGAACCAACAATTCCAAAAATTTTGTGGGTACCAATTTTTCAAAACATTTAATAAAAACCATTCAAAGCTATCTACATGCCAAAAGTATTAATAGCCATATATCTACAAATTATCTATAACACCTAAAAATGCCGATTCAACATAAAGTAAAATCATCCACAAGGAAAAAGAAACACTGGAAGAAAACCTTAGGATATCAAAATTGGATAGTTATGGACTAAAGGCTACTCAAACTTCACCCTAGTCCATAAATCCCATACCCCCTAAAAATCAATACTTTGTGTGTGTATATATAAACTAAATAAGAACATATCATCCAAATAGTAGTAAAAACCAAATTATTCAAAAACAATAGTAAAAACAAAGTATCAAGAAATAGTAGTAAGATCAAAGTATCCAAAAGTAGTAAGCACGGGGGTTAAAAGTATCAAACATAAGGTGCTCAGGCACCGGCATCTGTATGATTTTGGGGCTCTCTCTCTTCCTGGGTAGTTTGGGATGCAGCTAAACTTGAGGTATTAGCTCCCTATAAGAGCTACTACTCTCGAGCCTGCCTCTGCTCCTCCATGGGTATCAACTCCCTTACTACCAGGTATGTCATCTTCTCCTCTAGCTCTACCTCCTCCTTAACAGTCCTCTGCTTCTTCTAGGCCACATATGCATCATCACTCTCTAAAGTCCTCTTCCCAAGAGTATGTGGGAGATCTTCGAATAGATCAATCATGTCCTCACCCACAGATGCCTCCATCAGGGCTACTATCAAGGCTGCTAATGATGTTATCAAGTTGGCCTTGAACTTGGCCAACTCCTACTGTACGACAGCTATGTCCGTAGGTTATGCCCCTTAAGCCTTTTCTAGATGCTGGCCTCAAAAGTGTCAACCTTAGCATCCACTGCAACAACTCTCCAGTCCACAACAGATAGGGTGAATGCCTTAACCCTCTCCTCTAAGGCCTGGATTTTTTGACGAACCCAAGGCTTCATCTGGTCCATCAACTTGCCCAGCTTGGACTCTATCCTAGTCAACCTACATACCAAAGCCTGAAATGTAAAAGCAGACATAATGGGTAAGTCTACAAAAGTAACCTGAGAATCCAATGGCTTTGGTTCAAGTATAGCTGTGAAGGGAATCACCTCGATGGTAACTGCTTAGAGCTACTCTGGTGCAACTGGAGTAGAGGTGGTGGCAACTAGAGTCGATTCCTCAGTAGATGGCTCGAGAGGAAATGGGTCAGACATAGGAGGAGAAGCTGATCTCTAAATGGCACATAGTTCTCGTCAGCCTTGATCAGTCTGGGATCCATAGTATAAAGGGCCTCGACGTGTGGGTCTACATCGAGAGAGACATGCACTTTAGCCTAATTGCATAATATATGAATCAAAATAGGAAATGACAATGAGGTGTTCATCTGGATTGCAGACACATGAATCTGCTCCACTATGACATGTGCCTAGTCGATGTCATAGCCATCCAAGATAATAGGTAGTAACACGACTAACTCTAGAGTGATGACATTATCCATGAATCTAGGCTGAATACATGACCAGATAATAGCCTACTAGAATTTAGTGGGGAAGGAGAGATGGCACTTCACTATAGACTTGGCATGGTTTGTGACCCATGCAAGCTTGGAATCACTGTCAACTATCTGGCTCACTACCCATCTAAGGAGCTCAGTCTTCAGGTCCACATTATTCCCAATCATAGCCCGCCTCATCTTATAAGTCTTATCATCATACTTGGTGCTAGAATATGGTACTCTATAGTTAGGCCAACCTGAACCCAATGGATGGTTTCTTCAGAGATATTTATCATCCGACCACAAACCAAGACTTGTAGAAATCTGGGCTGCTCAATTGCCTTCTTCCCCTTGGGAAGATCTCGGAAGATAGTAGTGGTATATGTAGTGTAGAACTCTCTGACCATAAGTGGGGTATACTTGCCCAACCGCTATGATAACGACTAGAGCCCATATTGATCAATCTCTGTCTCAAGAGGAGGAACTCTACTCAACCCTGAGTCATTTAACCAAGACTCCTCATGAAATTTGACAAGCTTACCCTGTTCCTTTGGCTCCAGTCCCTTGTTGTAGATTTCCTGCATACCCTCTATCCCCCATCAGTGATAATGAGGATCAATAACAAAGATATATGGGGCGATCGAGGACTGGGCCTCCTGCTGAGCTGGTGGTGCCTTCTGAGAATCTGACTCCTTGTGCGTGGGAGTCATCTGTGTTGAGCTGCTCCTGGACTAATCTCCATTTCCCTCCTCTTTAGGGTAGGAGGTTATCTCAACTTCTATTGGAGTCTATGTAGCCCTAGCCCTCGTCATGGGTACCTGTGCATCAGGGTCAATCCGGACCCTATGGATCTCTTTCGATCCCTTAATCTACTCAGTATCAGAAGCCTCATCAATGAGCATCCTGTGAAAAGCTCGGATAACATTCTTGTCTTTCAGAGGCATGGTACCTGAAATTTATACCATAAACCACCAATAAGCACCAATAAGTCAAAACAATCAACATACACTCAGAAAGAAATAGAAAGAAAGAAAATAAACAACAAAACATTTAACATTGTACCTATTGCAGGTTGTAGGTATCAGGCACATGTATGACTCATAGGGTGACCAACGAGTTATACTGTGGCTTCGTAGTATAGAGATTCCAAGAAAAATGTGATACTAAAACTAGGTATGAGACATAGGTATGATACATAGGGTGACTTACGAGTCATAAACTGGCGCGTACTAGTTTCTAGTGTTAAACATAAATCAGGGCAAGTACATAAGACCCCCACTATGGTTCGTAGTGAGCACTATGACCCATAGGTGGGTCTTGTATAGCAAAAGTTAAGAAATCGTGGGTCCCTGATATTCCCTATGAGGGGCCACTGTGACCTGTAGGATGAGCTACGAGTCATAGGAGGTCCTCATAGCAACAAAACAGCAGGCACCTGAGGTGCTTAAAATATTACCAAACAATCTACAAACTCATTCAATCTACTTCTAATAGCATAAAAAGCAAGATTTCAATACCATAACAAGCACACAACTAGACTCATTATTCTAAACATGAAATTCCAATTAAAAAAATGAACCCAGACATGATATTCCATTTAAACCCCAAATTGAATTTTTAAAACACAATAAAATCAAGGATCATTACCCCCGATTCACCTATATTGCAACAATGTATTGTTCCTCATATCACATTCACATACTCATGTAATCAGAGTTTTGATCAAATTTGGGAAACAAGGCAATAAACACACTATGCACGATTCAATTCATAACTTCATTCTAATCAATATGATCTTGCCCATCTACTTGGCATGAACATAGTATGATTTACTTAGTCCACACGCCGTATTCTTGATTAAATAAATCATGCAAAATTATAATTATCAGATGACCAAGTTTCAACCAAATTACTTCAACAAGGACTCACAATAATGTTTCCAATTCACCAAGCCTATAAACTCTATCAACAAGCAACAACCCTAACCAAAGCATCATAACTTGACCATGCTAACATGAAACCATAGTGAGAATTGGATGAAGGAAACGTAATGTGAGTCTATGAGATTAACTTTAGAAGATTGCAAATAAAGGAGTGAAAAACCCTAGATAGCCGGAGAAGTTTGCCGGAACAATGGTGGGTCCACTTGTAAGGTCATCGGAAATAGGGAATTGGTGGGGGGGGGAAAGTATTTGGTCACCGAAAATAGGGTATGAATTGGGGTCAAAATGAATTTTGACCCTTATATACTCAACTGGGCCACCTTTTAAAATTCCTTGATTCGAGTCTATAAGACCCCGACTACGAGTCTTAGGTCAACCTATGTCTCATAGGTCTTGCTCTCATGGGGCACTTCATAGTTAGAAAAATTTTAGAAATGTACCCGGGCACTACGAACCCCACTTATGACTTGTTGGTGAACCTACAAATCATAAGGTTGGCTCATAGTTTGCATTCCAATGTTAATCATCATTGTTATCCTATACAAGGCATGAATACGAGTCGTAATATGCACTACGACTCGTAGGCTTGGTCATAGAGGCTGCTTTCGATCCTATTATCTTCAGGTTTCAGCACTTGCTTAACACCTGCAAACCAACATCTCAAAATACACAATTATCGGCAAAATGCAATAGATTCAAAGTCTTCAAAATAAAAACAAAAAAGAATTCACTACCTAAAAGTTCAAACTATCAAAATAAAATCAAAACAAGCCAAAAATATGAAAAGTACTTTGGTTGACTCCTAAGAAGATCCTTGTTTAATGTCGTGGCTTGACTTAGTCATCATTAGTCATCATAAATCTTCAATAGCCCACACTTCATTCTTAAGCTCATCAGGGTGCTTCATTAATTGATAGATATCAAAATCAACCTTTGTATCATTGACCCTAAACCTGAGTTGACCCGAATCCATATCTACCAAGGCTCTCCTGGTGGCTAAGAATGACCTCCCCAAAATAATAGGAACCTCAAAATCAACCCAATAATAAAGAATTATAGAATCTACCAGAAAGATAAAGTTATCAACTTTCACCAACACATCAAAAATAACCCCCTCCAGCTTCTTGATTGTTCTATCCGCCATGAGTAGTCGCATCCTTGTAAGAGTAGGTAAACCAAGATAAAGCTTTTTGAAAATGGCAAGAGGCATCAAATTTATACTTGCTCCCAAATCACATAATGCCATTTCAAACTCTACTTCACCGATAGTACAAGGAATGGTGAATGCACCGAGATCTTCCCTCTTTTGAACTACACATTTAGTCGTGATGGCACTATATTTTTGGAGCTCTTTCGAAAGCTCTTAGCTAATCATGTGATTTTTCGTGACCAAATCTTTCATATATTTTGCATACCCGGGTATCCTTTTCAATGCCTCTAAAAGGGGTATGTTAATGGTCAATTGTTTCAACATAGAAAGAAAGTGTTCGAATTTGCCAGCCTCGTCCTTTTTCTTGAGTCTTTAGGGAAAAGGAGGTGGAGGTCTTGGGATAACCTCAGTCTTTTCTTGCTTCTTTATATCTTCGCCTTGCATCCTATTGCTAGTCAAACCTTCTTCCTTAACCTAAATCTTGTTATCAACACCCTTTTTACCCTCTTCATCATCAACCACTAACATTGGGGGATCTATGGTGCTCTTCCAACTTCTTGTCATAACCTCCATACAATGTCCATTATTCTTTGGATTGTGAACCATGTAACTCCACAAAGTTCCCTTTTGGCGTTGGTCCAATTGAGAAGAAACTCGACCAAATTATTGCTCTAATTACTTGATGGCAACTGAGTGAGACTCAATCTTTTAATTTATGCTTGAAATATCCTCTTTCATCACTCTCAAAGTCTCATCTTAATTGTCAACCTTCTTCAATAACTTGTCAAACATCTCCTCAATCCCAGAATTTCCAGATTCGACATCACAATTTTGGGGAGGCACATAGGGACCATTTCTATAACTATCCCTTTGCCCCCACTCAACCTCCGATACTGTTTCTCTTTCAGAATAACTACCATGGTTATCTCTATACACACCTTCTCTATTATCTTTCTGACGTTGCAATAGTTCCCAGTAGGACCCTTGGGTATTATTTCGAAACCCGCTACTTGATTACTCACAAAGCAAACATCTTCATTAAAGAAGGATTCTTTATACCTGGGAGACTTTGAAGGTTGGTGAGTAACCACATGAACACTTGCTTGATTTTGCTTCAATACCAAATCCATACTTGTGTGAAATTGAGCAAGTTGTTGCATAATCACCTCATTTACCTTGGCTTGTTCATTGTTAGTGTTCACCGCACAAGTAGTCTTTATATTAGATCTCTCCTGTTGACACCATGCTCTATTTATCTTGACCACTTGCTCCATTCTCTCTGCAATTCATCCAAAAGGTTGGTCGGGAAACATGCCTCCCATGATGGTATCGGTACAAGCTTGACTATTATCTTGAAGAGCTTGATTAAGGTTTCAACTAAGGTATCATCAATAATTTTGTGGTCCGGAACCATTCTCAAGCACTTGGTGAACCTTTCCCATGAAGTACTACTTGAATCACCCGACAATTGCTCAAAATTGTTTATTTGATCTTTGAGCTTGAACTTTTTGGACCTAAGAAAATACCTCTATAAGAAGGCTCTTTGTAACTTGGCCCAACTAGTGATTGAACTTTGTGGAAGCTCAGACTACCAAATTGCCACATTTCTAGACAGAGATAGAGTGAACACTCTTAAACCAACAACATCTATTGAAAGATTTTGTGTACCCATCACATGCTTACAAACTAACACAACATTATGGAGAGGACTATGTAGATCCTATGAAGGTAGCCCTGTAAAAAAAACCATAATTTTGAAGTATTTGTAGGAGTCCACTATACACGATAAATATAGTGTCAGCTAATAGTGGTGGCAACACTATAGCTCCTGTGATATCCATGGCCATAGGGTCCAACCTATATTGATTCCAACCATATGCATTTTCGTTGAAATCCCTATGGTGTGGCCTATTCTCCCTTTGAGGTGGATTTTCATTTCCACTCATACCATCATTATGTTGACCAATGGCTTTATCAATCATGATGTCCTTGTTTTCTTAGGTCATTCTTCTCGCATAAGGGATTGCCTTGACTCCTTGTGTTGGGCATACAAACCTAGTATACCCTGCAAATAAAACTAAACAACAAAAACAAAAACAACAGTAAAATACGTTAGAATGTAAAAATTAACACTTAAATTAACCACTAGTGAAATCAACTTAGAAACCTAGCTATATTCCTTCGTAACGGCACCAGAAATTTTGATATTCATACTCCAATAGTAAAGTAGTCGCTATCAAGTATAAACCTAACTAGAGGGTAAGGTCGAATCTATAGGAAATACGGGGTTTCACAACCTTTACTCACTCACCAACAATCATTTCAAGTACCAATATATTCTCTAGAACTTGTGTGTGTGTGTGGGGGGGGTGCAACTTGAAGAGAAACAAATAAAAAAAACACTAAACTACTAAAGCGAAGAGACAACCAATTTAGGGATCAACTTGGGAATTGTGTTCCCCATGATTCACTAACTCAAATACCCTAGATAATATAACCCTAATTGAGACATCATATGTTGGATAATAACTTAGCTTCTTCCATCCCTTTGGTAAGGATGAAGGTTGAATTTCACTATGGTATTTTGTCGGCTACCATGGTTTGCCAACTAACTATTACCCATTATCCTAGTCAATCTCTTCTTGGTCGGATTTGGTTGATTAGACAAAAGCATATCAATTTAATCCTATCATCCATTTTTCTTTTCCTATTCATCACTACCTTGGTCGAAATCATGATACTAGGTGGGGTCTGGTGTTGGCCACCACCAAATAATATTCAAAATGAAGGGAAATAGATAATACATGCAAATATCCAATCAAACAAATGCAAATAATCTAGGATATAAAAGCTAGCTACTCATGGTTCCCATAACCCCAAGTTGTAGGGGTTTAGCTACTCATGGATAGGGAAAAATAACAAGCAATGAACAAAATAAATATGGTCGAGAGATTATCCAAAGACAATGAAGAATAAAACCACCTTGAAGATGAAATCACAAGATTGAATAAAGGAGTTTGATTACGAGTGATTTCAAATCCCCACAATGGGTCTACAAGAATAATACCCTATTGCTTTCTCATTTTCTGAATTTTTTCTCACTCTAGTTTATCTCTATAAAAAATGCTCTTAAAAAAATGCTCACTATTTGCCTTCACCAGAATGGCATGTGAGGCACAAGAAGATGGAGAATGGCCGCCGGACCAGGTGCATCAGGAAAGCCATGATATGGCACATCTTCTCCAATATACCACACGTACAGTTCTAGAAAATCAAGAAATAATTTGGCCATCACTGTTGACATTTTGCAAGAGGAACTACTATGAGGTAAAGAAATTATTTTCCTAATGAATCTGGGACAAATTCGAGTGATTCCAAGGAATTGGGGGGATCCTATGCCTTTAATCTGTCTATGTCCAAAAATTTAGGGGATTTTATTATCCCAAATGCGAGATCTAGAGATGCGATTTTTGAGAGAATTGCCTGAAATGCGCCTTGAAATTCAGTCATCTTATGAAGATATTCATGATAAGGGACCTTATGTTTTGGATTCCTCAGGACATGGAGCTTCGATGGGGAATTTTGGGGGCAATTCTACCGGCAGGATCGATGGGGGAGCTCTTTTTGGCGGCAATGATGGTGCTCTGGCGAATTTCATGGGGAAAAATATACCTCAATCGATTCTTACTTCCAAGGCGCACCTCCCTACACAAAAATCCCTAAAAGCTAATGCACCAATCATGACGAATTTGGAATCTAGGGTTTTGAATGACCCAATTGGTGGTGGTGAAATTTTGGCAAGATCTTAGGGGAATTTTCCATACCAACATGAAGCCATGATCATGGTGAATCCCCAACATCAAAAGCCCTAATTTCTACTAACCCAATTCCAACTAATTTGGAAACTAGGGTTTCGATGTGCACTGCCAGAGATAATGGGGTTCTGGGGAAATTCGTGGGTCAAAAGGGGTACCAAAATGAAATTGAGATCAAGGAGAAGCTGATAGGATAAGAAGCCCCAAAAGTTAATGTAGCAAATGAGCTTAATTCGAATTCTAGGGTTTTGATTGCTTATTCTTCTCTAATTAAATGAACTTATAAATAGGGCAAATGGTGGTCCCAATTCAAGGTTAGTGTTGCAAAATAAGGTAGATCAGGATTAGGAGACTACCCAAGGCAAGGTTAAGAGCATGATGGAAGGCATGAAGGATCCAATTAACTCTACTTCATCCTTAGGTAAGTCTACTAACCTTGTGACCATTAATTTGAATGAGATGAAGGGTGATATGTCTGCTATGGTGAAATATGTGGTGGTTCAAGCTAACACTAGTAGAAGCTCTAATGAGCATGAAAAGGCTAAACGTAATACATATTAATAAGCTAGTTTGCCTGGACAACCCCCTGTTAAACGTTTTGCTAACTTTGGCACCTACCATCCTTAGAAATAGAAAGACTAAAACCCCAATCCTAACGAAACCACCAAGACAAGAACTTTACCAACACCATGAATAATAATAAACACAACCAAATCCTAAATAAACCTGTACCTCCCAAAGTCATCCAATCCTTTGCTACTAAACTCAGAATCAGCAAAGCCAAAACTGAAGTACCCATCTCCATTTCACCTCCCAAATCACTACCAAACAAGGCCACTGTGCAGTTATTTTTAAGAAAGAGGAGTTTATAGGCAAACTGGTTGGTAGGTATAGGTTCACTCTCATTGGAAAGTTCTCCAACACCATGCCCAAAATGGAGGTTATCAGGAAAAGCTTTATTGCTCAGACTCAACTTACTGTGGGTGTGAAAATTGCTTATTTCAACTCAAGACATATTTATATTGATGTTGATAATGAGTCTGGTCATATTACTATTTGGACCAAGCAGAAAATGTATATTGATGGACAACTTCTGAGGTTGCAATTATGGACTCCCAATTTTAGGCCTAAGAAAGAAACCTATGTTGTTGTTGTTTGAGTTACATTGCCAAAATTACCCTACAATTGTTACTACATGGAGGTTATTTGTCTCTAATTGGGAAGGCCCTGTACTTAGATTCTGCTTCTGTTCAAAAAATAAGAGGCAGTATGGCAAAAGTAAGGTTTCAAATTGACATCTCTAAGGAGAGACCACAACATATGTAGTTGGGGTATGATGAGGATGACCTCTTTGTTGAGAGGTGGCAATTGATATAGTATGAAGACCTTCCTCAATACTGCAACCATTGCAAGTACGAAGGACACTCTATCACTAATTGCAGTATCAAGAGAAGGGATGATGAACTCAAAAGAAGGAAAGAAGCTGAAGCAACCAACAACACCAAGGGAGTTCATGAAAACAAAGATACAAAGGCTCAAACTAATGATGGAAGAAAAAAAGAGAAGTATTTCCCAAAATACAAGGCAAGACAGTCAAAGCAAAACAACAACAATGATGCCAGCTAAAAGGTTCCAGCAAAAGTAGCCCAAAATGTTGATGAGTGGCAGATACAGAGGAGGAAAAATCATAAAAGGAAGAAGGAACATGTTTCACATGATCATATTCACCAATAAAATCTAAATATAGAATACCAACATATGGATAAGTCCACTTCAGGTATTGACTTAATACCCCCTTAAAACAAAAAGACTGATCATAATAATGTGAATCAGCACCTCAACCCCCATGTTATTTGTTTGGATGTTGAAAGGATCAGTTCCTAACCCCCTAAACCCCTTATTGTAAATATGGTGGATGATATTGATATAACAACCCCTCCCCATTCCCTATATATTGTTTCTGGGATAACTATTATAGTTTCTGGAGGAAAGATGGTCAGAAAGGAGACACTTACTAACTTGTAGGATGGGGAACCAATGGGAAGGGCTGATCCTAAACCCTAAGCTCCTGCTACCACTCCTGTACAACAGAACACTCAGAATGGTATGGTCAGAGTCTCTGATAGGATACAGAAGGGTCAATGCTTAACTCAAAATACTGATACATGACAGAATTATCCTAAGGGTGGCATGGCAAAAGATTTAGGCCAACTGGCAAGCTCTAGGTGCTCCAAGTGTAAGAATAAACTGAGTAAGAAGAGGAGAGATGCTTTGAAAAAGTAGCTTGCAAGCAATTGGTGAATTCAAAGAATAATGAGAATAATGCTAACAATATGAGTGCTCAGGTGAATGAAACATGCAAGAAATTCAACCTTGTTGATGAGTATGTTAACATGATTGTCCCACCACTCGATGTACAACAAATCTCCCCTTTGGTTGGAGAATCAGGTGCAACAGTAACATTTGCTAATTCAATACTAATCCTTTGGTTCCCAGTAGTGAGGAAGATGAGTATGGAGTGAT